>JAITYZ010002375.1:0-19554 GCA_027744595.1 Paronellides praefectus
AGCTCATATACAAGAAAAACTTGTGTAACTGATTTTTGTGATGATTTGAATTAGAAAAAGACGGAGATCATGACGATGATGATGTGATGATGGTGATATCATTGTGCATGGATTTATGCGTAACCTTGCACGAGCGACACACACACACACACACACGCGTCGTCGTCAAACAAGTATACTTGCTTCTGTTTTGTTTTGTTGTTAAAACTTTTTTACTACATCCTATCCTTCCATGTCCATTATCATCACTGAATTTTAAGGAGTTTTCTACTTCTAAACCATCTTGAATTAATTTACAGCTGAGAGTAGGATGGTGGTGGTGATATAGTAAAGGTAAAAGGCAATAAAACAAGCAGTTATAGTAGAATGTTGAATGCATTGTGTCTATTTAATGAAGATGATGAGGATTTCTTGGCGCATTAAAATTAACTAAAAAATCTTCATATAAACAAGCATGCACATTGACAATGATGCATGTATATTTTTAATGTTATGCACGAATACATTATTCATTTGCGGGAGAGAGAGAGAGAAGAATAATGAAAATGAAATGTGAAGAAGATGAGATTTTTTTAAAGATGAGAGAAGTAGAAAAGTGAAAAGGAGACGTTTACTGGCGCTGTTTTGTTGTGTGCCAGGCCAGGATAGGATACGCAAACGTGACAAGATATGCTAATTTTTGATATACATCACGAACAAGTTACAAATCAACTACAAGGAGAAAAAATTGTTACAGTGAATTGTGTTTTTGTATTTTTGGCTTTTGGCTGATGATCGAATTTTAAATCAGTATAAAAGAAAAGAAACATGATATTCCCTACCAAGAAGAATATAAGTGTTGCGTGAAGTGTAATAATAATGTGTAAATTTGTAGCTTGTTGTTAAAGCTTTTTGTTTATTAGCTGCCTTGCTTGCTGCTCATGCTGCTGTATCTTTTTGAAAAAGAGAGATGGAAAAAAGTGACAATGATGACAGTAAACAGACCATTTTCTGGCATGGCAAAACACAATGCACACGACAGAAATATAGAAGAATAGTAAATACATATGCTGCGTATGTGAACTCTTCTGCTAATAAAGCAATTGAGCAACAAATGTTAATAATATGCAAATGAAGAACGAAATTCTCGCCCAAAAAGTTTGAAAAATTAAACGAAACTCCCATGTTTGCTTACAATTTCGACATAAAAGCAAGCAAAAGAGTGAGTGTGTGGAAATTAAAAATGGATTGGGTTTCTCAGAGAGAAAGAGAAAAACGGAAAGCTGAAAGTCTGCTTATTAGAGCGACGACATGCATGTGTGCTGACAAAATGTTGCTAAATTTAATTTCAAATTTCCATTCCAGACTTCACTTCATGGCAAAGATCCTAATCCCTTGAATTTAAATATATATTGGATAGATTGAGAAACAAGATAATTTGCACAATTCCAATGTCAAATGACATGCCACCTAATAATACTTAATACCCACCTTGTTTTGTGGTGTGTGTGGTGGCGGTGTTGGAAATTGGAATATGGAGGATAGAATGAAGGTGGGTAGGTGTTGTAGTTTGGGGAAATTATACCACAGCTCTTCATTTACCACATTGTGTGTGCCTCTGTGCAATTGAAACTTGATACTCGACTGAAAAGGATCAGTTTCATCTGTATTTTTTTGCGTGGATCCGAGAAGAGCCCGTGCTACATTATCAATCACTAGTGCCACCACCATCACGTAGAGTAGTGCAGATTTGCATGTTCAACAGCAGCATATATTCAGCAGTGTACTGATGACATGATCTATGTTTGCACGGGGAAAGAAGTATTTCTTGTTGAACTTGACAGAAATACTTTTAAAAAGTAAGCAGTTCAAAAAAAAGAATGGTTATGCAATGCAAATTATTATGCAAAAGGTAAGTAAGCGTACTCAATTCGATTCGAGCTTTGTTTTTTCAAGTAGAATTGTCACTGTAATGTAAACTGTCAGTCGTCTTGTACTATTGAGTCGTTAAAGCTTACACATTGTTTAAGCTATTTCTTGATTTGATGATTGATGAACACTTGTGCAGATTTTTTTTCTTTAAAATGAAGGTTGGCTTGAATAAACAATGAACGCATCTATTTTAATTACTAAGAAAAGAAGTGCATTTAGGTATGCATAAATTGGCAATTTCAAAAGCCAAATCCCACGTTTTAAAGTTTGTTTCCAATCTGGAATGTTGACGATAATGATATAATCAAAGCATAGCTACATATTCTGACATGAAAAGAAGTAATTGACATTGTCGACACGTGAACATGGATGGGTGGAAAGGGAGAGGACGGCAAAAAATTCTACATAATCCTGTAATTCTATCTATTTTTACTCAATTACTACCAGCACGCACAAAACATAACATGAGCAATAAAATTACTGTTTTATCACCACAAAAATAACATAATAAAAACAAAATTTGTAAAATAATATTCCCCATTGCCACGTGTGCATGTAAACGTACTGTATACATACCATACCTAAGTTAAATGAATAACTGAGACTATTTAAGAGATATGTTATCTCCCCACATATTTTTTTGTAACAGAAAAGTTATTTGTGAAAAGGATTATTTCAGCTTAACCTAAACATCCCACATTATCCAGCAGCAGACAAGCTAAAGCCAGGCCAGGCAAGGCCAGAGATAAAAACTTCATTTTATGTTGCCCAACAATTTACAATGTTGTTTATTTTAAAAATTTGTAACACTCATTTGTCGTCACGTTACACACATAAAAATCCAGAAAATCATCCAAACATTAAAAATAGAGAAAAAACCATGAGCCAAATACCTATCCCGATTGTACAAAGAGGATACTATGTTTCCTTGAATATTTTAACCTTTTGAAAAAGCCTGTTGATATGTCGCAGTAGCCCTTCTCATTTACATATGATAAGCTGGTTAATAAAATGAGTGAATGACTGATATTAAAAAAATTTCATAAATTCCATAATCACAAAAATGTGAAGCATTTAACCAATCTAAAGCCAAAAACAAACAAATTGTTCTTTTTCTCCTTGTTTTGTTGACTCTAGAGAATGAAATCTAGGCTTGTGTGCACCTTTTAAGCACCCAGCACGAGAGGTGAGGTGACAATCAATTAACACCACCACCGCACCTCTTCGGTCGACCCAACAGAAATCACAAGTAACAACACAACTTGTCGAGTCATCCTACCATATCATGTCAGTGTACCATATCATACCAAAACCAATACGTCTTATCAATGTTTTACGCTAATCATTGAATAGTTACAACTGAATAACAACATTACATCAAGCTTATCATGGAATCATGCAACAAGTCCATTATTCCTTATTCCCACCCCGACAAAAAAACTTCCTATTTCTTGTGTAAACGACCTAATGACAAACTTCCTAACTTAAACGTTTTCCGACTAAAGTAAATATTTAGCTGCTACAATTTACTAGTTAACCTAATAAACTATTTTTTTCGAAAATTATATATACTGATATATTTTTGTATGAACCGATTTATCATCAACTTTTTTCCTTTGGGAAATTGAGTTCATGTACCACATAATTTTAAATGTAATTTACTTTAACTCATTTTTATCTTGTTATTATTTTTTTCATTTTTTTTTTCTTACTTGTGGTTTAAACGCGGCTTTTCCCGTTGATTGATGATGATGCCTGGGTGTCATCATCAGCAGGTCCCTGCAGGAGCCTTTATTGTTATGGGTTAGTTGCACCATTTTGATTGTTGACGATGATGACGATTGTCAATAAAAACGCAATTATCTTCCGAACCCAAAAAATTTGTTATCGAGGAAACCACACACACACGTTTGTACACAGCTTATCTTGTTGGCACTTTGAAAACCTTGTCTTCTTCCTATGTGGCTTGTCGTCAGTTTCAAAATATCCTCGGGTTTATTTTTCTTATCTCGTTAAAAAAATATTTAGATCAACCAGGAAACGGTGCACGCGCACCAAAAATAACTACCTATACTTGTGATGCACCTAATCTTGGTGTCGTCGAGAAATCGACTTAAGCTCTAATGCAAAAACGTGTTTTTTTGTTGATTTTTCTTTTAAAAACCCGTATTACGTGCGATTATCCTAAACAAAATTCAAGCAACTTAAATGTCACTTAACTTATACAAAGGTATTCAATAATTTTAATTGAAATGAATAATAATCTATTTTTAAAAGTTTCAAAGCACGATTTTCCATTTATCAGCTAAACTAACGCCTCATTATTTATTGACCGTGGCGGTTAATCTATTGAAGACGAAACAATAAAGAACAATACTGTCACCCTCCTCATTGTTTGAGTTACTTAGTGATGATGCTGCTCCTGCTGATAGCGGAGGTGAAGTAAACGAGGATGATATTATGGAGGAGGAGGAGATGGAGAATGACTCCATTGTTAACAAAAAAAAACAATCAGTTTAAACGTGACTTTTGATTGTACTAGGTCACCTCAAAGTCAAATGGACCATTCCTCTCTAAAGGGACAAGTTTCTTAACACTTCACTGATTAAACACCATCAAACATTTTAAGAAGGTCACTCAAAATCACTGACGGTACTTTGTATTATCGATTAATAATTTTTTTTGTAAATGGACAGTGCGTGTTTCTCAGATTCTGATGCAATCTGGCACTGAATTGAGCCGAGAAGCTAATGACAATGAAGTTGAAAATGCAACGGTACCATCATCACCATCGGCATCACTCTGTTCATTTGTCAAAAATCTTTACAACCAATTATTTTGCTTTTTACAAACGCATCTTATTTTTCTCACGGTAGTATACGCACATAGTATACTCATGATATTATCGTTATAAGATTTTTTGGCTTCATGCTGTCACGCAATCTATCTTTCTTTCTTTGCGCTTGTTTTAAGATGATGATGATGATAAAGATGATAATGACAATTTTTTTTGTTCACCGGCAGAAATTGCAAAAGAACCATAAACTACAACATGTCATTTAAATGAGTTTAGATTTTTTTAAGGCGCTGCTGCGCTGTTGGCTGTCTCTGAACAGCATTTAAATGTACCGTTTTTTGTTCTTTCTTGGCAAGTGTCATAAACAAGATAATTTTCTCGGGCGAACTTGTAGAAGAAAAAAATCCTTTTTACGAGCTTCTGGCAAGTAAGCTGAAAGCAAGTAAGCTGCTTCTTTTTCTTCTGCTAGTGTATATGGTGTTTTGTGGGGACGGAGATTTCAATAAAAATGGGAACAGCTATATAAGCTTATATAGTATCTCAATTCAGGAAGTGAAGAATGATTCATGACTTCATTATCATTTTTTGGCTTGAGTAAACGTAGTAAACTGCAAACAACCCAACTATACTATTCATCGATATGATGATTCAAATTCATAATGATAATATTCATGCCAACATCAATAGTCTTTTCTCCGTCCTTCACGCTCTCTTCTTTCTCCACAAAACTTTTTGTAAATAGGTACGTTCACAAAAAGCTCGTCGGGAAATCTCGGGTGATTTAGCCAGGGACAATGTGAGTGAATCATTCCATTTCTTTGATTTCCCAGAGAATAACGCCTGGTGGTGGCCTGCTGCTGGGCTAAAAACTCCCTTTTCCCGGAATATAATTATGACGTGTGTGTGTGTGGAAAAATACTAGTCAGACACACCAACGAAAATAGTTTTTTTTTAAACCCGCAACACGGTTTAGAAAATTTACCTCTAGGTAATTAAACTTACTGCACCTGTCCTATTATCTCACAAAAAAAGTAATCACAAAGTGGCCTTTTTTATTCCACCAGACAGATAGACAACAAAATCTACTCACAAATCACTCAACTTACACCTTTTTAGATTTTTTTTGTCCACCCACACATTCATATATTTCACAAGTCTAGAAACTTGACCAGACAGCTAAATGAACGACTACTGGAAATGTTGAAATTAAGGCTGTATGATGATGAAATGAATGTGTGTGGGTTTTTTTAGTCAACTCTATCCATCCATTATCCAAAACTGTGCTACTTGTCAGTCAAAATGAATGAAAAAGACACTGTCTGTGTGTAGCTGTGACGGAGACTGCGACGATTGAATGAATGAATGACTTTTTTTTAACTTTGATTGATATACTAATCACCTCCACTGCTACTACAACTTACTACACTATTTACATATTTAATGTACCATTCTGAGAGTAACATTTGTAATCCAATCCATTATTATTATAATCCAAATCAAGAGAATCTCTCGTCAAAAGACAAGACAACTTAATTACTCCCTTTTTGTGAATGTTCAAGGGAACCTCTGAAAAATGATATGTTCAATTTCGCGAGCACACACACACGCACACTTAATCTTCAGAGTAGTCCACATACAACAATCAATCAAGACTGTTTAAGACAATAAAAAAGTATATTATTGTGACTTTGGCACTCTCTGTGTGTCCGATGATTTTCAGCGAGTGTCCTAGCACATCAAAAGGTCCTTCTGAGAAAAATGACCAGTGCTGACTGCTCATACCACAACAACTACCAAAACTATACAGGAAACGTAACCACAAGATTCACAGCATCTCATCTCTCCACATCTCTACAAACATGGAAATGCGAAGGTCTTTGGCAGGTAACACACACACACACAGGTAACCAAAAAAATGAAATGAAATAAAACAAAAACGTACACTCCTTTTATTTGTTCGTGGGCAGTTCAATGTTCAGCAGTGCAGTGGTAGCAAAAAAACATAAATACCAAAAAATCATGGAGATGCAGAGATTACGATGGTGGAGTTAATGGATAAAATATTTGTTATCTTTTTTATATTCTTTTGTGATTTTCTCTTGTCTTCATGCTTTGTTTATGCATGTGAGTCTTGTGAGTGTGTGATTGCTTGAATCGAATGTTGTTGGTGTGGATCTCCCTTGTCTTTTTTCTTCAAACGATAATCGACGATGACGAACAAGAAAACTGAAAGTTGTTGTCTCTTTAATAAAAAAATAATACTAAACAGTTTTGTTTGATAATAATATTTTTGCTTGTATATTTTATAAGGATAAAAATGTGATTCATAAATGCTGTAGACGCAGATCAAGAAAAAAAGATACACATCTTTGTTGTCTGCAGCAGCAGCGCAGCAGAAAGAATCAAAAATCAAATCTCCTTTAACAAAGTTGGCTTTTTAAAAGAGAAGAGATCTTCTCAACGAAGCAAGCAAGCAACGTGAGACGACTGACGGTAGCGACGACCAAGTCGAGTAAAAACATACACCTACTCACACAACAACTTGCTCTCCTCTGCTTCATATCCTCATGGCAAGGCTTGTATACAATTTAACTCTTTTACGTAGCAGCGTACAATAGAGCATTGCATAGCAAACTTCTCATCTTACTACCTACCAAAGCAACACCATCATCAACACAACCAAGGCATAAATACAAGAGAATTTCATGCCGTCTTTTCAGGCTCATATTCTCATATAGGCTTTGTGCAATGTGAAGTTGGTAGGTGAATAAAGCAAGTTAGACTCTTCCCTTGACTTGACTTTTTCTTCAGAGATAAAATAATGTTGATAACATGATATATATATATATCATGATGATGATGTTGTTGTGTGCTTGCATAAAATGTGCAGGATTGACTATACATTATGTATTGCATTTTCTGATTGTATTACCTATGAAGAAACTCGTGTAAAGTTTGTGAGAAATGTATATACATTCTCTCTCATTATTATTCGGTCGGTCGGCAGATTGTGAATGTTACTTTAGTGTGATGTGTGCCATATAAAAATATAAACACAGCACACATACAAGTTGTGTATAAAATAATATAAACAGACGACAAAGTGGTACTACACAGAAAGAACATTATGATTGTTTTTTATGCCAGGGAGGGGGAGAAAGAAAGATAAAAGTTTAATTCTTTTTTTGTCTTTCAGGCAAATAGGCAGAAGAGAGACGCAAGCACACACACACAAAAAGACAATCAAATGAAAACAGTGCTATATACCTATCTACATTACATCCTCCACCTTCACTCCACAATAATATTATTTACCAGACTTAATAAAGCAGACCACTTGACTGTTGTAGTAAAAAGCATCACAGGACTACTATATTTTTATCCATATACCTTGATATTCTCCTCCAAGTCCAAACTTAATAGCTGTATTATTATAATGTGCCACCTTTTCCCATTATCATTTCTGGGAGAGAAAATTGAATTTACTATTAGGATACATTATGTATGATAGTTACAGAAGCTGTGTGATTTTTTTGGGCTTTGTAACAGCGGCAAGTTTTCTTTGTGAAGGAAAAAAATGTATAAATATGATATGCCTTTTTGTGCTATCTACTTTGATTTTTTATTGTTATTATGCAGCCATCCATCTATCCATCCATTCTTTGTCGAATAAAAAAAAACTCTTTCCATTATGGAAACACAACAATCAGGATATGCATTTTATGGAATAGATGGGCATCTCATTATGCTTATCTGAAATAGTTGCATATATGAAATAAATATAATAAAACATATATACCTTGACTTTTTAAGCTAAAAAGACAATGAGAGGAGAAAAAATCTGAAATGTTATGAAATAAGGTGGATAATAAATGGTTTCTTTTTACCAAACACAACAGAGAACAGATAGACTTGTCTAGTTTACCTGCTGCTGGAGTGGTAAAAAAAAATATGAACAATGCCTGATTATATTACTGATGTGCCATGTTTGTGCGTATGACACTGATTGTTTCAACTTGCATAGATTATATATATGGAAATACTTCATTTTGTTATGGAAGACAGCAGATGATAAGCAGTACAAGTACACTTTCATTTTAAAAATCCCTATCATCAGCAAGAACTGAACAGAAAAAGGTAATATGAGATGAGACATATGGCATGCTATGAAGATCTGTTGGTCTGTGTGTAGCAGGAAGTTTATATTGAATCGCACGAAGAGCAGATATTGAAAGTGATAAAGAAGGGCATGTATACAAGTTTAGAAAAGTATGCATGATGAATGGGTTGGATTTCATTCGAAATGATTGCTCTACGGTAAATGAAGATGATGACTGGCTGGAGCCTGATTTTTTTTATTGTAACGACTGCACGCACTAAATCTTTGACATGAGATGAGATTTAAAAAGAAGATGAAGTTTAGAAGGATGTTGTGCACTTGAACAAATCCTTATCAATGTCCGCTGAGATTTTTAGAAAATATTTTGTCCACCTGACCAACTGCGACTGACATGCAATATATTTTTTTGGGTGGCTTTAAAAATCTAGTTCAAAGCCTCATTCTTTAAAAAAAATTCAATTTAGCACAGCTTACTTTACATATTATTATTTCGCCATTTATATACAAAATAAAACAGCAAAATGAAATAGGTATATCGGAACACACTGACATTTTACATGAAATAAAAAAGGAAAGGCTTGTAAAGAAGGATGAAGGAAGGAGAACACCGGCCAACAAGTCCACCCCAGCGTCTTGCAATATCTCTCTCTCTTCCTTTCTGTCTGCCTGTCTCTACCTGTCTTGTTCTATAAATATTTATAGCCTTGAGCTGATATGTGCTCTACTGTGATTGTAAAAGCAGCAAGTTAAGTGCAGAGCTGTTCTCACAAGAAGAAAAATATTGAAAAGAAGAAAGTATCATAATATCCTTCATCTTAGCCATTTTCGTCAAGTTTCAGCCAGAAAAGAATAGGTACATATTTGTATTCATCGGTATATGTTTACCTGGTGTATAATATAATATAATGGATGGGCAAAGAGGATATAATAGAAGGCTAGCAAGGGTATTAGTAAATTAATCTGTTATCCCCAAAGTATTGTTATTATTATTGCCTTTAAATGTGAATGCATTTTCGGACGTGCCATACCGGTATAAACACACCGCTCACCGGTGGTTGTGCCTTTTGAGGATGATAAATCTGATGATGATGAAGCTGTGTGTGTGTGTAGGTATATCTACAAATAAGCTAGAGAGTTTACTTTAATGTTGCAAATACTGCAATACAATGTAAATTTAATGATGATAATGATGATGATAATAATAATATGGCTTTACACACACAATTATTATACACAAGCCCATTTATGCATCTTATTTTGCATCTCCTTTTTTCACTATAAATAATAACATGTTTCAAACAGAGTTTTTTTTCTACTCAGGTATCCACCCATTCATTTTCTACAAAAATTGCATATGGGAGGGATGATCATGATGATGACTTGAAAATGCGCAAGCACCGTATATTGTATTGTGATTTTGTGATGAAGAGTGAAGAAGGCAGCTTTTCCTTTTTGTTGTTATATGGCTTGATATATAATATTATGCATCATACGAGAGTCGGGGCACCACACCGTGTGAAGTAAAAAGGAGATGAAGGATATGTGTACCAACTGTTGTTCCTCTCTGTCTTCTTCTTCTTCCTCATCCTCGAAAATCAAAAATGAGGAGCATCCTGTGTCCTAACTGTGATGATGATGAGGATTTAGGAGCATGCTGATGATGATGACGATGACCATATAACGATGCACGCTGGCTGACAAGACAGACACAATAATAAAGTTTTACACAGGCATATAGAAGATGAAGAAACTTGACTGTTTCTTGGCTGCATTGCAATTACCTCTTTTTTTTGTAGTGCAATGCCAGCGTGCAAGTATACTTGTTTACATGATACATTTTTCGTACATAAAAAAATAAAGCAAAGCGGAGCTTCGTTGAAAAGAAATTTTTGGGAGAGAAGAGTGCGAGTGTGATTACAAGAAGAATGAATGGTTTATAGGGAAAATGGGACCTTTAAAAATAAATTTATATTAAAGTGCCATCAACAAGACATTTAGGTATGTATGGAAAGGATACGCACATAACATGCTTACGTTTATACGTGTGGATTTGTTTCGTGAATTTTTGTTTAGTTTTACAAGATGAAAAATATGTGACAAGTGGGCAACCAATTTGCTCTTTGAACTTGGTTGATGATGCTCCTATGGGAAAAAAATGATGATGATGACACGACGTGACGTGAGGAAAAGAAAGAACATTTTACTTTTAATGGGGATTTAACCACAAGGATTTTAGAATGTCAAAAATGCAGTTTATATAAAACTTACAAGGTTTTGAAAAGAAAAAGTTAACAAAATAAAAATATAGTATTGATGAAAAATACAAATATACATTTTTGTTTGATCCTGTGGGACATTAGTCAAATGCCACTGCATTGCCATGTCTCGTCTTGTACATAGGTATTTATTTAGCTTGTTAGTAAAATAAAAATGAAATGTGATTCGGCTTCTTTATTCACAAAAAAAAGAAAGAAGATGCACTGCATAGTTTTGCATTCTTGCAAATCGCTGTACTGTAAACTTTTAATGAAAGTTTCGGTAGTTTATAAATATTTTAAACTTTTGCGATTTGTAAAAAGTACCGACCTTGTTTTATACCACAATTTACCCTTCCATCAATTGGAAACGTTGCTTTTGTATTTGCATTTAGCTCAGCATNCATCAATTGGAAACGTTGCTTTTGTATTTGCATTTAGCTCAGCATCACTTTTTCTAGCATCACCTGATTTCTTTTAACTCTTCGACGCCTATATTAATTATGCAGTAGTTAAAGCGATTCCCCCCTGACCCAGATGCGAAGGATTTGTTGAGGAAGGTTGTAATAGTAGTACAGGAAGCAGAATTCGTGTGGGTAAAAATTGATTCTAAGATAATATTAATTAGTACAGAAGTATGGATTTATGTTTCTCCACAAGACCCCCGAGTATGATCAAGATGGCAATTTAGAAACTTAAAAGTTTGAAATTATTTACTTTTCTCCTTATTCGTTGCATGCATGAAAAAAATGTTACCAAACTTCAGTTTATGTGCGCACAAATTACCTGTATTTTTTCTACGTACGTAATACCAACTACAAACAAACCAATGAAAACCCCAGCAGCAGCAGTAGTACATAGGTATCTCCATTTGTTTACTTAACTCATCAAATTTTTATTTACGACCAAGATTATTTCATCTTCCCATTCACATGCTACTACTACATAATTCATAATAGGTACATCCTAAATCACATCCCATTCAACATTTTGGTCATTCATTTTTTTTATTAATCATTGGTCTACATACCTATGCTATTGGTATATTGTATCGATAAATACTTGACCATGTTTGAAGTGTGAGTCGTGTTTCTCGTGTACTTGCTCTTGTCATACATCCATACATGTGTGCTCTGTGTTACAAGATTACAAGTCTCACCTCCATTCCAAAAACCATTAATAATTGCTTTTGATCTTTGTTGATTTTGACGATGATGAAGGGTTACTGCTGCTGGTAGTGTGTTGATCGACAATATTTTATTTTTTTGGTTGGGTGAAAGATAAACAATAAAAAAATATTATGGTGGTAGCTGCATAAGCAGCCATTATGAAATTATTGTGTGTTTGTCATACATAATCCCATCTAAAGTCATCATTATCATCATGGTTGTTTGTTGTGGAATAAAAATGCTGCTGATGTGGTTGGGTCGGCAGTGGGTGACGATAAATGATTTACGCTTTATTTTAACCATACCCAATAACAGTTTTTAGTAGTGCCTTCTGGCCAGGCCAGACTGACTTTCATGTTTACTTGCAAAACATAACACAGAGAGAAGAGATTATCCAAAATTAGCATTCTCTCAAAAAACGCTCACTCACAAAGAGTGACGATGATGATGATTTAAGTTTTTAAAATGTTTGTTTGTTTTATTAAAAGTGACCCTGGGAAATGATTTACGGCAGGTCTCACAAACGCCAGCTAATCAAAATACAATTACTTTACATGCAGACAACCGCGTTATTGATGCTATGCTGGTGGTGATTCAAAAAGACTACACACACAAAGTGTTCTGTAATCACCACTGTAAATAGAAAGTTCATTTATTCTAAAGCTTAAAAAGATAAACACAAATGCTTTAATATTACAACATTATATTCTAGCGGTTTACCTCCATTTTAATTATACCATGTTACACATACATACACAATAATAAACACATAAATTTAAATTGTGCATTTAAAAAAAACCAGTGCAAAAGAAAAAAAACTGTTTAGTTTATTGGGTGCCAAAAGGGAACTAATCAATTTGTTTGCTAAGCAGTTTCGCAAACTGAAAAACTGAAAGTCGTACGTGTGTAGTACCAATGCATATATTATTTTATTATTATAGTTCAGTTATGATGATGATGACGCTCCATCATCAAAATAAGCCATCCCTCATCAAATTATTCATAATATTTTTCTCTTCTTCGTATTGTGTATGCACCTATCCCAAAAAAATAACCGCATGATATGTGTAATTTGTTTGCCATTTTTTCATGCAAAATCCAAATAAAGATTGAAAAATGCATGGATGATTCTTTTTACATGCAGTTTACCAAAATTGGAACCACAAACAAAAAAAAATTAGCAGAAATATGAAAAGATGAATTCATTGAAAAGAAGGAGAGAAAAAAATATTGGCAAAATTTTGTCGTAGATCATCATCACATCATCTAACCAAGCATGATGTGATGACTAATATTATGATGATGATATGATTCGTGATTGCCTTCATAAACCCAAAGCAATATCATCATAACAGCCATCATAATCATCCCAAAACATACTGTATAATACGTAGGTATATATGTGTATATTTTTCACCTCCCTTTTCCTTCCACTTCCAATAACTGATCATCAAGGTATGATGCGTTTTGCATTGTGCACATGGGTTTTGCAAGTTACAAGCATGCTTAGCATTTTGAAGATTGAAAAATCTAGGACAAATTTGTTCAACAAATTGGAATATTTTAGTGGTTAAATCGTAATATTTTTTTATGTCTTCTCTACAATCCAATCACAATCAACATTATCCATCCATCATAATT
This sequence comes from Paronellides praefectus, assembly GCA_027744595.1. Taxonomy (NCBI): domain Eukaryota; kingdom Metazoa; phylum Arthropoda; class Collembola; order Entomobryomorpha; family Paronellidae; genus Paronellides; species Paronellides praefectus. The sequence continues at coordinate 13,894 of JAITYZ010002375.1, forward strand.
CATAATCATCATTTTTAACAGCTACAATACAAAAAACATTGCATAAACCCATGGTGCATAACAAACTTTATAAAATGTTGTAACGACCAGCATCATTCATCATCATCATATCATATCGTAATAATAAGAAAAAAAACAGTTCGAAAAACAAACTTTAATTTGTAAAGCAGCAAGAAGAGAAATGAATTTTTATTAGCATTCTCAATATAATATATTATATACATACATAACAGCTATTAAATGGTGAATGTTGGTGTGCCAAGGAGGAGGAAAAAAAATCATGTCTTGGTCTCCGGTCTAAATATGGTCATCCCAGTAATTAGTGATGCTCCTTTATGCATGCACACCACCACCTTCACCACCATACTCAAAAAAAATATATTTATATATCCTCCTCCTCCTCCTGCTTGCCCCCAGCATATTGCGCAGCGGTAACTTGTGAGTACTGATCTCTGAGAGTTGTAATTTAACAATGTACGCTTTAACAAAGGTATGATTTTATATTGAAATGAAAAAAATAATAATATTTAATTCGAAACACCATTCGCTTACTTGACTTGACTTTTTGTGTGAAGGTACAATACCCTATCATATCCTCTCCTCATAGTTGATAGTATCTGTACCTAAAGACATAAATGGATGCTTGTTCAATGTTGGCTTTGAAGTTGATGATGTATCTTATCTTTTCGCGTCATCTCATCTTATTTTACGATCTGATAACATGCTTGTCATGCTGATGAGATGAGAGATGGTGATGAGGACAATGTGATGGTTGTGGGATAATAGTAATTTGCTTATTTTTTAAACTTCATGTTTCATGTGCATTGGACTCAAGCAAACAAAATACAATTTCCATAAAAATAAACACGTTTTAAAATAAGTAAACTAAGCTAATGCTAATGTTCAAGCTAAATGTATTCATATTATCAGTATTCACATTTTTGTGCTTATTTCGTTTTTTTTTCTTGACTATGACTTTGGTAATAGTAATGACCTTATTGGTTTTTTGGTATGGCTGCGTTTGTCGGTAAAAAAATCACAAAAACACCACCCATCTTTGTTTTGTTGATCTTCTCATTCCGTCATCATGATCATATTTTTCTCCTATTTTTGCATAACTTTTAAAAGCGTTTTTTTTGCTTTGTGTGTGATTTTAGCAAAAATATTATCTTTGCTTAAATTTGCTCGTTGAAAAACAGCAATAAAAGTTAACAAAAAACGCTGATTAGCAAATTGAAAAACACTGCGTATCGCGTTTTTTTCATGGGAACTACTACGCAATTATTCACTAAAGAAGTTTTATTATCCATCTCGCGTAATTGATTAACTCTTACTTTTTGTACAGCAGCGAAATGACTTTGATATGATATAGATGGATCCATCCAACAAGTAATAACGAGCAAAATAAAAGAAACTGGCAGCTTAAAAAAACATTGAAAAAGATGAAAATAAATGACAAGCTGTCTTTGTGAACATTTGCGTGCTTTTACTTTTTATGTGCAAAGTCAAGCTAAAATGGTCACAATGAATTACAAAGAACATTCATCATAATCATTATCGCAAACAATAAAGTGATCATTCACGTAGTTTATCAATCTTTTTTTTTCTCTCTGTCGTAGTGTTTTATGCTCAAAGAGCAAAATAGGTAATTGCATTTGACTCTAACCATTGAGGATTAATAATAAAAAAACAAGTTAAATACGCTTAGCACGATTCTCACTCAAGTAATATAACTTGGTATTTACTTGATTAGCTAAAAGTTTTCTTGTTCGTTAATTTTTCTGATAATAATGCTATCACCATCATCATCATCATCACTAAAAAGTAACAGCTCAACTTTTTTTACTTTTGACACTACTAAAACCAAACACACACAAACAGAGAGAGAGAGAGAGAAATCACAAAGCTTGCAAGTCAAGTAGCGTGTGTAAAAAAGTGGAAGTGGCAAAGTGTAAGAGTTTGTATATGGCAGTTTATATTGATTTTACGATCTTAAGTCAATTTTTGTTTGCGAGTGAGCAAGAAGAAATGAGGACATTCATCCAGTCACAGGCTGTCATCAGCAAACAAACCATAAGAAGCCTAGCCAAAAGCTAAGAAGTTCTTCTTCAGCTGTCAAAGAAAATAAATGAAGAGGCATAATTACCTATGCATATATATATGTATATTCGCCTATCAATTTTTTTTGATGAAGAAATGAATCTAATTTTTGTATGCACAGGCGCACGAGTAGACGCTCTTGCGCATAATTACGACTGACTGACTGAAAATCCTGCTATGTCGAGTCGAGTGACCCAACGACCAGCAGCAAAGCCCCAACTTAACTAAAACTAAACTTGCCATGTACTGTACTGTATTTATATATACGTATTATGTATATCTTATTTAGATGAAGAAGATGGATGAAGATGTAGTATGGATTAAATATCTAATGTTTTAAAGATTGATGTATTCATTCCTCTTTTTATCTAATGACTTTTTTAACTATTATTTTTTCCTCATTTAATTTCCTTTCACGTATTTCAATTTACAACCCAACGTGTTACTTTTCTAAACATAAAAGGCCAGTTCTCAAACAAAAAGTTTTGATGAAAAAAAGAAGAAGAAAAGTTTTCGCAACTGCACAAGCTTTGTTTTGTATGTAGCTTGTTTGTATTTGTTTTCTGCGCAAAATAAAAGAATTCCTGGAACATGTTTTGAACGTCAAACAAAAATAGTGCAGCAGCCTGCGTCTTCCATCACTCTCTCATATCAAAGCAAGCTGTTTGCCAAAAATATACTGCAAAAATAAACATGACTGGTTATTTGATTCTTTATGTTCGTCAGTGTTATCGAGAGAAGGCGTAAAATATATTTTTATTACAAGGATTATATGTATGAATGCAGTTGTGTCTTAATCTCAAGAACTCTCTTTCTTTTTTGTTTATTTCCGGTTTTATATCCGAATTTCCAGAGAATACGTTATGTGGTGGTGTCCATTTCCCATTTATCCAAACAGAAAAGGAGGAGATAACAGTTATAAAAGTTGCAAGTAAAATATCTGTATGCACACAACAACAACAACAAAGTACAAAGTAAGAACAATAGAGGTAGTGTCTAAGTAGAGTTTAGTTTTCCCATCCAACCTTGAAAATTGCTTTCTCCTTTTCTGTAGACTTGAAAAGTAATGAACCGAAGTACATATACTGACGTAAGTACTTTCCCTAGTTTACTTTCTGTTTCGACTTTATTTTTCGTTTTGCAAAAATAAACTCCATTTTCCTTGCCTTTTTGTTTTACCCTCCTCCTTTCTTTCCCTTTTTTTGCGTGCTACTAGTCAGTAGTACAAAATCTGCAAAAAAAATACATGTGCATGGAGATGGCGACAAGCTTGATATATGTGTATGGAATTTGTGCAGTAAACTTTTATTTTATGTTGGCTATGGAGGGATAAAGGGGAGAGACCATGTAATGCAATGGCAATTCTCCCAGGGAAAATTATAGCTTTGCTGACTGGTAGTGGACTACTTGTACTATATCATCAACTAAGTATAACATACTGACAGACCAGAGGTAGAGTGTGAGCTGATGACAGAGAGAGAGAGAAAAAAAAGGATAGAAGAAGAGAGCAAGAGCAGCAGTGGTAGTAGAAATAACGACAACATGAAATTTTAGAGGTTTTTAGCAACACACTTAGTTATGCTGAAGAGCGGAAAGCACATTTTGATTGTGGCATTAAACCGGGCTATCTTTTACTGTCAGCAATGGCGAAAGACACTGAGAGAGAGAGAGAGAGAGAAGGGAAAAGGGAGTTTAAATGGCCATTCAGAAAGGACGTTCTCGAATTTAAGGTCACTAGCAAAATCTTGACTTCAACAAGCAATTTATTTTAGTGGAAATAAGAACGTGACGCATGTATCTACTGAACGTTCCCATAAACATTTACGTCAGTTCTACGAAACTAAACCATCACGGAGAAGAAGGAAAATCCGTAATATATTTTTGCACTTTCCCTGTCATCTACAAATATACTGGATTAGACGAGGGAAACATTTCCACGCCTTTAACCACACCAGAAAAAAACTAAATGCATTTAAATGCTTTTACACTACGCATTTTCTCCACAAGTTACTGTAAATATACTTAAACGGTTTAAGTTAAACCATATCATGTTTTGTTCAATGTTGTTATTTTTGCCATTTTGCACTATATATGTACATATACAACACACTCACATATATAAGTACTATATACTCTACCGTGACATTGTTAAAAGTATGTATAATGCCCAATTCAACTCCAAATAGCTAGTTTACTACATACTTAAGTACCTACTTTATTCGACATTCTATAGGTAATACATAGCATGATCACATCATATGGCCCAAAAAAATCTGCAACCACTCCCGCTACCTGCCTGGCTGCCACTGTGCCATTTAAATATTTATTATTCATTTAACTATATACGCTATATTTTCTCTCTGACTTTTTTCCATTCGCTTTGCTTTTATTCAGAAATGGCATTTTTCTCACTAATCGATTTTGTCTCGCGTGTCATGTCAAACATAAGGACAAACCGTAGCACATTCGCATTCTCCTTTCTAATCTAGTACGCTGCTCGTCGTCATAATACATAAAGAACACACCTCACAGAGTTGTTGCAGTGGAAGCGTTTCATACTTTTCCTTTCAGGAAACCTTATCATATCATTTTCTCAAATAATAAAACATGAGGGAAACACGCAAAGAGTAAACCTATTACACATACTTTTGCTTTGCCCTTCTTACTTTCCCCGAGCAGTATATTATGAACATATATCCATCCTCGCCGCAACCCAGCCTATTCCCCAAACCAATGCCAATGTTGAATGGAAAGGATTTTTCTTGGTCATTGGAACGTCAAAGACTACACGACAACAACAAAAGCTCAGCAGGAGCATCGGAAATGGGAAGCCACACCATCATGATCATCAACGTTATTATATTATAGTCGCAGAGATAGAAAACATGAACCTCTCTTGTTATTTCACCGCGAGTGAGGATTGTATGTTATTATGATGGTAATGATAGCTGCCAAAATTTTCAAGAAATGCCAGTCATCATCGACATGAGCAGCAGCGCCGATCATTCGTTAGAATAGAAAAGCAAGAAAGAATACAGCAGATTATAGTAATATATTCGATCTTCTTATGGGATTCAATTTATAACGCGACTGCATTTTTATGATTTTTTTTTGTGTTCTCACCTTGAGCAAAAAAAGTTTTCAGGATATTGCGCAATGCAATTTTTTTATGGTGCTGATGAGGATGATAATAATAATGATTGATGAAGGAAAAAGTTTTGTAAAGGAGAAGAAAACATGAAAATCTGGACATGAACAATAATGTGCCCTTATTTTGAAAGAAAAGTAACTGAATAATAGGCAATAGGTATACAAGGAAGATTCAGAATCGAGATATGTAATTGAATGAAAATGATCTAATAAATTCGGAGGAGCTGGCTACATTGAACATACCTACTTATTAAACATTTAGAGCCTGGCATATCATGTCAAAGGATTTCTTCTTCCTCAAAATATGCACCGTTATACGGTTGCTTTGAGCATGATTTTCCTTCTTCACTGATACTTGTCAACATAATTTTATAACATTGATTTTACCATTGCACGGATCATCATTATTAT
>JAITYZ010002376.1:0-11381 GCA_027744595.1 Paronellides praefectus
GTATAAACTCATCTTGGAATTTCTGGCAGCTGGTGATAAAAGGAAAGGAAACAACCTGGAGGCTTCCGACTGAAATGTACCCATACAAATGATAAAGTATTTTGCTTGATACCAGTTTTTTATGCATTGCTGTAAAAACAGTTCTATACATGCATGTTTCAGAGTTTATCTACAATCCATAAGTTACAAGAGACCTTTTAGTTTAGTTAATATTTGACATCAAACCAAGACGTGAAACATTTGTTCATATTACATTTGGTGAGCTCGTGCTAGACCTCTCTACGATTGTTGTGTTTTACTACAACAATAACGGTTATAACAACGACCACATTTCCCCTTTACAAAGAGAATATCTGTATATCTACAATGGAACTTTGAAAGAGCCAGTTCCGTATAAAAATTATTATTTTAAAAAGATTGAAATAACAAAAAATGTTGTGCGGCAGATATGAGCACACGAGCTGCTGCTTTTCATTAAGCAGTGATATACCGTTTTATCAGCTAAAATGTGTTGAAGGGAAAGGATGGATAGGGGTGAGTTGTATTTGGCTTAAAGCTAGGGGTGCATGGGATGTGTGATGATAGTAACACCTTCCAACTCTTGACACTTGGTCATAGTGTTATGTTTGTATATCAGCTCATGCAAGATCATTTTAAAGTAGTAAAGTAAACTTGAGGGATGAATTGGGGGATGGCTGACTGCATACCTATTTGAAGAAACACATTCATAAATAAGGTTATCACTGTTGTAAAACATTTCGAAATAATCTGACCAAACTGTGAGGTGGCGATGTGTCTGTTTTCAAAGACTTTTGACTGCTTTTGATAAACAGACAATAACGCGTATTATTATTTATAGCTTAGATAGGGCTACCATTTCATTTCATTTTTCAATGGTATTGAACCGGATGAAAAATAAATAAAACCATTTCTCATAAAAATACAATATTCATAACATCATATCATGATACACTAAATAATTCCTTATGGAAAATGAGATATGAAAAATGAGAATCTGTTCAGCTGAGGATTAAAGTGCACCATTGCATCACATTTACGTGTTCCATTTGTGCACATCTTGAAATGTAGTTAGGTATGTACTCAAAACATTCGAGCCGTTCAGATTTACAATTTTGTCGAGTGATTATATTCCAGTAAATCCTATATGTATTTTCTCTTTGTTTATATGTCAGAATCTTTATTCTTTTTTATGTCTCATGCACGAGGCATTTAATTAGGGCCGGATACAACTTCCCTGACATTTCTTCCCCAAAAGTTTGTTCGAGGTCAGTTCTGAAAATATTAAAAGTGTATTATTCTTCATTCAGAGTAATTAATTTGGCAATTCGAGCGAAAATTCATTGGGAGCAAGTGTTTAGTGCCGAGTATTGTGGTTGCACTTTACGGCCAAGTTCGGTGGTGATGCATACCCATGTCCGTCCACCCATGCATGTAGAAAAAAGAGAGACACTGAAACTGCTGGTGAAATAAAGACTAAAGCACATTTCCATACCCATAAATTAACTCGATACCATTACATTTTAATAAACTTTTTCTCTCCAAATTTACAAAAGAAAACCCCTAACCATGAGACCTACCCACTACCAAACAACAAAATTTGTTCATTGAACATGCAGTTATTTTTTTCCTTGAAACTTTACGACACAGATGTTGATGCTATATTTATCATATCATCGCTATATCAAGTTTATGAGCATAGATAATAAATGCATAGTTGTAGAGCACATATCTCGTGTTTTTCATATTTCATAAATATACTGATACACTTATCTCCATGTTTTATTGTAAAAGGGAATAAAAATGAAACCACCACGATTGCTTTTATGGTTGCTCTCACCCACACCATCATCAACATTCCATGTGCTTCCGACACAATTCACAAATGGGTCAAATTTTACGATATCTTTTTCGCTCTACTTTCCCTCTAATAAACTGGAAAAAGTTTCTGGATGAACACATAGTAAGAGGACTTGCACTACAGTTCGCTTATGATTCTAGCCTCCTACTAATGCAGTTTTACAGTAGTATTTTTAGCGTACTGCTATGGTGGTGACATCGCATTTTTTGTGTACAAAATTACAACAGGAAAGCAAGCAGTTGACTATCAAAAATAGATTACTAATTGACTATCAAAAAATAGATTACTATGTTATACAATTTTGCACATATTAAGGTACATGCTTATACGTTGATAAGTTTATGATTTTTTACTTACCCATGATATCTTACTATTATTTCCGGTTTGAAGTATTTTTCATTATATCCTTCATCAGGTTTCAAAGCAAAGTCATTTTGCACTGCAATAAAGGAAAACAATATTGTTTGCAGCGACTCGACTCGATTTCAATCTTCAGATACACTTTTACCAAACAGCCAGCACAAACGTCAAGCATGCAAGTCAATCCTCCCAAAAGAAAGTCATTTCATGTAGAGCCGATCTGATATAGCTTTGTCATAGTCATAAGCTCAATAAGCAAAATGTTTATTAGACGAACCATTTCAAAATAGTATTAAAATTTGACGATCATTGTTACTACTACTGCAATATGAACTGGGTTTGAAGTTTTCCAGTTCCTTACCGTTAGCTTGATAAATGTACCAGTACCTTAGATATATATATAAAACGTACGAGATTCATCCAACCATGTTTTACGATGAAATATTATGTATGTAATAATACAATTCTTGAAATAAAATCATATTTGAAGCTTACCAGAAGAAATTGAATTAAAAAAATGTACGCATTTAAAAAATTTACATTTTACTTATTATACTGAAATCGAAAATATATATATGTGATCTAGTTTGTGATCGTGAGTCGAACCAATGTGGCACACTATATATGAATTCATTAAATGCTTCTTTTCGCATGCATGGATTAGTATGTGGGTGTGCTCCAATATATTAGGTATCTCATTCAATTCACCTATTCGTGACTTGAGAATAAACCGTAACATCAGAATGAAAGGTGAATGGTGAATCTATTGCAAATAATACGATTGCGTTCAATAAATATATTATTCCATTTCCGAGAAGGGTGAATCAGGAAAGTGACCACACCAAACCATTTTTACATATTATCTGATGAATAGGTTGTTGTAGAATGAAAAAGTGCGACATAAAAACGACTTTTTTCAGTTTCCACTGATGTGAATATATGGATCTTGATTGAAAATATGAAATATCGCCTGCTCTGACTATTGTCCAAAATCTATTGATCAGTTTGATGCTGCAAAATGAGCTAGCAAGTAGCATAGGTAGATATACTTTTGCTGTCAACGTCATAAATATTCACGACCACCGTCTCAAAAAGAATGCGTATGGAAGGAAGGACACGACGTAATGGAATTTTGTCGCATTCAGCAGTTTCGATTCTACATTTTTCTGCTTTCAGTAGACTCCACGAAATATGTTTTATTGCAATAATAATATATTTCTGTATTTGTGCTATTATTTTTATAAACCTTATATAGAGAGCTCGATGTAAGGTGAAGATAGTAAAAAAAATGTTATTTTTGTATAGGTGTATAGAATGAAAAATATACTTCCTTTTCCTTTTGATATAAATGGGTAGAGTAGAGATACATAATATAAGGTAGTCCTTTTGCTTTCGATTTCATGTGAACATGCAAACGTGGGAGGACGCGAAAAAAAGTTACCAAAAATGAAACGATATTGTCCTGTAAATAGACAAGCTGCAAAATATAAGAAATCATTCATGATTTGGATCATATGAAAGAAATTTTGTGCATTTGAAAAGAACGGTACAAGCAAAAACAGGTCCATTTATGGACAAAATATATTATTCAAAAGTAGAACACTTTTTTGTAAGTAATTACATACTATTAAGCAGATGGACAGGATCACATGGTTATCTTGGCTATTATTATAACGTCTATTTGACTTAAGTCGTGATATTCAATTCAAAGCGACCCATTCTTATAAAATATCACATATGCCATGCCTAATAGGAATATCATTTTTCATTTATATGTGTGGACAACAGAATACATATTAAATTGGTCTTCTTTCATATCCGTCCTCCCTCACACACAATTGCAATGAATGCATTGAATAAAAAAAGAAGAATAAATTTTCCTTTTTAGGTACATGGACAAGCAGTAGTCTTCGTTGGTCACCATCAATTCAGTATGAATTTCAGGCAGTCATTATTGCAAATACATTACTACAACCAAACAAGTTGCGCAGTTATGATTCTTTTATGTCAATGTTAATACTTGCAAGATATTAACGATAGGAAGAGTCAGGAAAACTTGCGCAATACTGTTTAGTGAACCTTCAAAATTCGCTAGTTTTTAAACCCACGTACAAATGGAATTTTACTTGGAAATTTTGTAGAGACTCTGAAACAACGGAGGCTCACAAAATAAGGTTCGGCGTTTGTTGTGCAAATAAGTGTAAATTACAGCTGAGAAAACATGAAAAGTTGACATCTTTACAACTACAGCTTTACCTCTGTTTTCTTTCTTCTACATACTACTTACTTTCATAATATGTAAAATGTCTACATCTTCAAATGTATGTACATAAATAAAAACTTCTCATGATTATAATGATGATGCATACCAGGAAGATTTACGATGTGTCATTGTATTTTTCTTGTGATGTGTAAATTACATACAGCACGCGGAGTAGTCATTTGTTTATACAATACAAGGACCATACACACAATTTAAGATTCTTCGACAAATGTAGACACACTTATTTTAAAACGGTACTACGTCTTGGTTTCTTTATATTTATGAACGCATATTTATTTAAAGGATGCAGTAAATAAGCAAACAATGGGAATTTTGTGTATATGATATTTAATAGAAAATATGTGACAAGGAATCCTATGAACTCTGACTATTCATAAAAATTACACCTTTTGCTTTTGTGTGTGACCACAATCGCTATATGCTAATCAATATCTTTATGACCATGACTAAATATAATTTTTTACTATGAACAACAGCTGCTATTAATTATTCAGAATTCTCATGATAATGTGATAGTATTTTCTAATGTGTGCATTAAGATTATATGGAAAGTTTAGTAAATGTGATGTGTGTACCATTGTAAAATTGCTTTATGATGTGTTAATGTATATAGCTTATATAAATGTACCTATATATTTATCATGTTTACATGCTTATTATGGTGGGACCTCAGTCAGGGCTCTTTCCGTTTTAGCTAGAAATAAGTAGACACTGTGACTGTAAGTGAGGCTTAAATGGATTTAGTAAGTCATGAGTTGTATTGGCCATAAATATCCCAACCCTATGAGAAAATGATTATGGTCTGTCCGGGCTAATATAACCGTCCAGTCAAAATAGTTTAGGGCTTTAGTAGAAAGTTGCTGTTTCGTTTAATGTGATTTTTTCCTCTCTCTCTCTCTCTCTCTCTCTCTCTCTCTTTGTGCGTTACTAGTTACAATTTCCATTTACCCGACGTACTGTTTCTGACTTTGCCATAAATCTTTGAAAAAGCTGTGTAGCTAGCTACATTACACAACACCACCAGACCAGAGAAGGCCAAAAGAGAAACTATTACCCCAATGTGCCTAGCAATACCATAATAATATTAGCAACGGCAAAACAGAAAGGAGTGATCTCCCATGGAACAGCGGTGGTAGCTGTTGCAAAATTATTAGATGGCCATCAGCTCACCACCACATGACATCGTTATTGTATATCATTGCCAACTTACTTAACTCAACTCTTGCCAATTTTTCTATTCCATTTAAGCCAACATATATAAGGACATGATTTGGAACATAAATGGCTATGGAGAAATAACGGAAAGAGTATATCATAACAAAACGACTGGATTGTAAAACCTGCAGTTCAATACTTTGCTATCACTATCGACTCCCACCGACTATTTACAAAATGTTACATAATATTAGGGACAAGTAGGTATATATAATACTATGAAAGCATTATAAAACCTGAAACAAAAAAAAATTGAATTAAGCTGTCACTTTCACTCGACCAGTGGCTTTAGAGTAGGTAAGTAAGTATGGTGTATATAGAGTGATGCTCTGATGTAGCCCAGCAGCAAAATACTAGGCTTTAGGCTGTTTTACATTATGCATGGTTTGGATTGGATGAGAAATTTCAGAATCAAGATGGCATCTATTTGTTACAATGTTGCATATTTTGGCTGTTTTAATTAAGCATTGCTCAGCATCACTCCTTGTTATATAACACGCTAAAACCTAATGAAGTGCTACTAAATATATCACCCAACCATCCTCTTCCAGAATTCCCACCTGTGATATGCATCCAAGCTACATGTTATGTTATGCCAAATGAAATTCCTTTACAGAGGGTTTATAAAAAGATCTTTTGGTTTGCATGTGATGTAGAAAGTAATCGGGCAACGATGCGAAAATTATAAAGAGGTTTATCCATTGGATCGGCGAAAAATTGCTGACTATACAATTTCTTATCTGATTACGTCTTCTAAAATTCTTAAGGTGTGTATAAAATATGGAATGATCATATTTTCAGGTGGAGAGTTAACCATCTCTTTATTTGATTTTTGCCCCTAGTCACAAAAGCGTAGAAAGCAAGTTTTTACATCAACAAGATTTAATCAATGGATTAAATTTTGATAGGTGGTGGTATAGTATCTACTCAGAGAACTGATCATTAACCTGTGCTGAATTTTCATTTTCCTCTCATTTTTTTGTTTTATACGCGAGCATCATCAATTTTTTGTGTAATATAATCTACTTCTCTGATCAAGATTTGAGAAGACACATATACTTGACATGCTTCATGAATCATAAAAACTTACCCATATCGTATGTATCATATTGTATGATATGAAATGAATGGATTAATGTGCAACTATGCCCATGTGTGTGTCTGTCTAGTGACTAGACTCTAGTCTATACTTTGTTGACTTTCAGTTTACGTGACAGTGGGATGAACCTGAGAATTAATGGTAAAAAATTATACTTGATTTGATTTAATCAGAAAGAAAAAAATTGCATAAGACTAAAACCTCTAGCTATGAGTACCACTTCATATTAATGAGGTTGATGCATACCTTGATTAAATTTTGGGACATTCTTTCAAACTGAAAAATATTCTTCATTGATATCACCAATGAAATATTGATTTTGCTCCTGGTTATCATCTACTTGAAACATTTTGTGTGACATAAAAAACATTTCAATAAATTATAAAGTATTCAACAGTGTTCGTAGGAGGTCTGTCCATCACATTTCAATTGAAAATGACAGTTTGTAGGGACTAAAAAAGTTCACCTACATACTACTGTTGAGTATTATTGTTAAATTTTTATTGTTGAAGCAGGCATTCTATTTTGTTAGTTATGCATCCACCATATGTCAGTTATTTTACTGTATTTATAAAGTTATTTTATTTCGATGATTTTGATTGGCTGGTTAGCCTATATGCATTTGCATTGCTATACACACAGCAGAAATTTTTCAATTTTTCATGGTTATTTCCCTGATTCGCGGATTAGATCTCAAATGTCTGTTATTTAAGGATCACAATAATTATGTCTTCAAAATATATCTAGGTCTAGATGGACTCAAAAATCATTCATGCACGCGACTCACCTTAACACAACTATATTGTTGATGTGTTACTTGCGTTGTTAATATTGTTTTTGTACAATTTTATTTGTGTTAGTTTAGGAATTATTTCGGATTAGTATGGTGGATTGAACATATAAAATCCCCATACATGTATACCCATTGTATACCTTTGTATTCGAAATAAACACGCGTGTATTTTTTATATTGTTGTGAGTTGTGACGAAATAGGATTTAGGTATGTAGTACGAACATTTAACATTACGAAGAAACATATCCCTGCTACATAATATATGATATGGTTTGGTTTATGAATTTCTCTTTTATTTTTTGTGTGCATTTCAGAGAAATGTATGTTTTCCGCTTTGATTTGGTTTGCATTTCATGTCTAAAGTCCATCTTGCTCAGAAAAGGGACAGCTTGAGCTTATAGTTTGTACATTAAAACTCCATCACGTATCTGGAGGAATGTTTTACGCATGACTGGACAAGAATCTATTTCAAGTATTTTTTGTCTTCATGATCGCATGCACCATCCTCATCATCACACCAAAAAAAGATGTATTAGATTTACCCTTATTTATTTCACGCTTTATAAAAACAAATATAAATGGAACCATATTTTAGATCATTTTGTTGTAAATAAACTCATATATTTGATACTACACTTACGATGCATGTAGGTATACGTCGTGGCAAACGAGATCTATCCACTTTGCCATAATACGCTGAAAGTGATAAAACCTAACAACAGATTTATAGAAAAAGTTACAGTCTTCAGATTGCGCTCATGAGTTATCGCCGTTAACTTTACCAAGATTTGGAAAAAGGAATTTGCCAAAGCTCCTTACCAAGATAGAGACAGACGGAGATTTGAAATTCTCGTGGGAACTTTTTAATCCGGATCCATCCGTTTCATTCCCATTTATTTCTTCAATAAAAGGTTTGATCTTCCTTTTTTGAAAAGTCATTGATATATATACTTACTTATATGTACTTATATACTTTCCCCCAAAGTTGAAAAGTATTTTAAATGTACATTTTCAACAAAGCAATAAGAAAACTTTGATATAACAAATCTTTTATTTTTTCTTATAAAGCTATTAAGTATGTATGTATTCCTCGGTGCATATCAAAAGTGCAAAGTGTAGTCAGCAAAGTATCACTAGAAAAATATAAAGCCTTTTTAAAACAAACCTTTTAACAATTGAAACCATTCAAATTCGAACATGAGTTAATTGAACACTTACTGCTGTCCAAAGCTTTCTTGCTTTATGCTTCTTTTCCTTCCAGATCTCAATTTTCACTTTACTACCTACGTATTAAGTAGTAACGCATCTACTTCTTATTATTTGTAAAGGGCGTTAAATATAAACCCACGGCCACGTATCAATATCTTCGTTTGAACTTGTAACAAATGAAGGGGCATGCTCATGACAATAGCAGTTGATATTTATCTTGTTCTCGGAAATGCTGTTTTAGCAGCAGCAGAAGGTAAAATCTTGATCGGAAGAGAGCTACACTTTCTAATATTACTACATTGCATTGTATGCATGTCTGTTAAAGAATGTTCACCTTGTCAAGGAAAAAAGTAACAGCAGTAATAGTACAAGTTTCCTTTCGACACGGACACGGCATCTTGGTACTTTCCAAATGACACCTCATTGGCTACTCTACTCTAATCTGACAATGCATTTCTTGCTTGCACTGCCATTTATCTCTTGGAGAAAGGAAAGTGGAATCGAAAAGAAAAGTGAATTGCAATTCCATTCCTTTTCTGGCTACACAGCAATCTGGTCAGGTTTCCGAAATGACTTGTGAAAGGACTATTTATAAAAGTGGGAAAGCATTTTTAATGTTTTCCTCTATCGTGGGTGAAAGAAATGCAGGGTATCATTTTCCTCTTGAGTTTTTTTCCGGGATAAAAAAGTATGATGCATTTATTCTCGTCTATCTGGAAGTACTATTATTTGCCCTTTGTACTTCCATCATCGTACTATCGCCACCAACCACTACTACCACCATTAAAGAAAGAAGAGTAGTAAAAGATTGCTAGGAGTGTAGAAATGTGGTAGCTATTACTGGTGAGATGTTATGTAATGGAAAGTAATAATTTTCTTTTCAATGCCAAAGCCAATGTCGAAGAGACAAGAGTCGTGTTGGGTGCCAAAGTTGCAAGAAAAATCCTACCATTCCGCGTATCCTTGTGCTTAACACTCATAACAGGAGGGCGATGATATATTTATATAGGTACGTACACACAATTCTCTCTTTTACTGCAAGCTTATTGCCTCAATGATGTACAAAGATGTTTTAAGGATTAAGAACTCTACGTTTTATAAAAGCTGAAAAGTGCAAGTAGACATAATTCTCTTCAGCTGTTGTAGTCTTATTGAAGTTGGCCCTCAGTTGTTAGCCGACCCAACTTTACATCGTCTGTATAGCGCTGTCTTTTTCAGTCCTTCAAACAACTTTTGGTTCAAGTATGTACACAGTTTGGTGCAAATGAAAATGATAGTGAAAGTAGTTTGCTGGTTTCTTGTCACGTTCTGAAAATGAAATGCTACTTTCCCACTAATAGCCGAATGACTCGTCTTGTAATATGGACATACTACATACATAAAAAATGATTTATCGCTAATTATAACTCAAGTCAAAACAATTAATTACAAAGAACATTTGCTATAAATACGTACCAGTAGTAAGAATAACCGATGGCTGGAAATGTATTGAAGGTGTAGTAAACTCAAAATACTAAAACGTTGCTAAAATAGCTGCTGGTTATGAAATGTCAGTGTCAGTGTGTTCCAAGAGTTGTATATTTTTTTACAAGTTAACATTGGTATAAATATAAAAAGTTTTAAACCTTGCATTGAATTTTACATCCCCAAAAGATTCCCATAAGACTTATAATAATTTTCTAGGAACTTGAGAAAAGTGGAAACAATAATTCTTTCCGTTTCCTGCTTGATTTTTTTTGTCACAAAAGACCTTGCTGTGTTGCCCTCTCTGATACTTTAAGTGTCTTGGAAAATGAATGAAGTACAAAGCAAAGTAAAAGAAAACAGGACGAAATAATATTTTTTTTGCTTTTGCACACATTCATGTTCACATCGTAATAAGACCGCATAGCAAGGCACAAATATATAAATATGTAATATATAACGCCTGCACCAGCCCTTTTACTTTAACAAAGTTTTTTTTGTCTGCTGCGTACTTTGCTTTTTCACTTTCTTTTTTAAAGTTTAGTTACTTTTCCTTCGAAACGAAAGTTTTTTTCTCTTTTGCTTCCACTACTTCTTCCTGTCTAAAAATAAATGCTTTCTCCGAAAGCCTTGGCTATGTATAATAGCTGAATATTTACGTAATGAAACAATATAGCATAGCAGACACCTATGTTACATAACTAACATGAAGAATGAACGGCATGCTTTCTCGGAAATTTTCAGCTACATATTTTCTCAAGTATAAAAAATTCAACCGCTTATAATACTTGGCTTTTACAACTCTTTAAGTTTTTAAGAACAAAATTGATACTTTTATATAGCTAGAAGAGATTCACAGAATTTCTCAAATTCTCAAAGTAGTTTTTTTCTTTTTCTTCCATAAACTAAAATGTGTACACAAAGACAAAACTGCAAGTATGTGGGAGTATCCATCCAATCCACAGCGGAAAGATCAACCTTTGTCTTGAAGCTCGCGCCTCTCTCATATAAACACGTTATAAACACTTTTGTCTACGGTTACTGTTTAAAGAGGCTTATGCTAATTTTTCAGGAAAT
>JAITYZ010002377.1:0-12944 GCA_027744595.1 Paronellides praefectus
TACTGACACTGAACTTACTTCGTCATTAACTTGATTTCAATTTACCAATGAATTATTAAACACACAACTAAGCCTAAGATTACCTTGGGGGAACTACTGAAAAACTGGTTGGATTTGTTCTGATAATCGAATATCATTTGCAACCGACAACACCTATAAACAAATACAGCATTAAAAAAAATCCAATCGGTTGTTACATAGATGCGTAATAAAAGTTAAATGCTGCTTCTTACAACTGGTCTGAGAGGTTTAATTTTGATAACAGGAAAACTTTTGCTTAGTAATTCCTTCAACTTTTTGTCCTTCTGTTTGCCATCTTGCTTCTGACCAATTTCAGTGATTTTCTTAATCAGTGTTTCCCTTAAAGCCTCCATTACAGACATGTGAAAATCCAGACGTGGAATTCCATGAAGATCAAGCAGTGGCAACATTGGACGAAGACTGGGAAGTAGAATTTCGTTCTCATTCTGGAAAACAAAGTTAAGTGTGAAAACTTATGCCGGTCTCGAGAATATAAGTTAATTTATCCAAACAGCTAATTTTTACTCGTACCTGAAATTCCTCGATTGCTTTCAACGGATCCGAACAGTTGGTTAGTGCATCACGAAGAAAATCCCTTCCCGGAATTCCAATTTCTTCCAAGCCGAATGCCTGGGGAGGTGCTAGTCCAGGGGTAGCATCTACGTCCATTGGCGTTCCACCTGCACTAGCGGACGCAGTCCCCTTTTTACCTCTATCTGAAGGCATTGCCTATTTTTCAATGATTAACATCCAACTTGAATATAAACAACATGCAAATTTGCTTACTTTCCCAAATTCTTAATACAAATTCAAAACTCACCCAACTTCACTATTATTACGAGAATTGAAAGAAAAGGTTAAACTACTTGCACAAAAAATCGAGAACAATAATATTATAAACAGATTGCGATCCACAAGAAGCCCGCATAAAACTAAAATATAAGAAGAGCCACGGAAAAGACAGAGGTATGTATTGAAAATCATTACAAAAACATCTATGCACAACAGCAATACAAGGAACATGTGATGTCTGTCTGACTTATTATGCTATGTTTTTTTGCGGTGAAATATCATCTTGGACGGAATTTGTATTAACAAGCAAGAAAACATAATAAACTCCAATGGTTTTTAGTCTTCTCTGTCAAAGTGGATAACTGTTGGGCTTCCAAAAGCGGCTTTTCAGTAAATGAACGTTATCCAGTAGAAAATTAGACCATAAAAATAAGACAATGCCATCTAACTCAGAACAGGAAGTGAGCAAATTTTTCATTAACAAATCCAGGGATTTGGAGGTGGCCAACATTAATGAAGCTAAAGCATGGCTTCTGACAGGACGATCAATTCTACCTAAAAATTTCTCGATACAGGTGATTATTATATGACTATTTGCATAATTTACAGAAACATTTGGTTATCCGGAAATTTAAAAAATGCCTCTAAATATGAAGTGTTCTAGGGTTGAAAAATGAATTACTGTCTCCTCGCAGACTCCTCACATATAGTGCCTCACATGCCTCCCTCATACTGCGTTAAATGGGCTCACAGTAATTCAGTAACATTTTCAGTGGCGCTACGACATTCAATTCAACCTAGTCTTCTTTTGACATATTTTCACAAAAGTAAAAATATACTTCTTTTGAATTTTGCAGTTACAAAGTTTTCTGCTGGAAAAAAGACAGAAGAACGCTGAAGGATGTGCCCGATGCTTTGAGACGCTGTAAGTACACACAAAATAAGCTGCTAAATGCAAAAAAAAATGTTTCTCCCTCAAACGTTTCTCTTTTTTATATGTATTACAGTTTCAGATTATTTCCTGTGGAAATAATTGAGGAAGTAAATGAAATGGCAAACGCAGTTAAAGCAGTGACGCTTTCAACTGTGAAGGAAACCGAAGATGAAATTTTCTTGTACAAAGTCTTTGATTCCCTCACAGTTGGTAAGTTAAATTCAGCTTTATATCGTATACAAGAAACTTTTTCCTGGAAATTTAAACTATTATATTAATGCTTTGTGTTTCAGCAATGAGGATGGAGGTTCTAATGCATCGAAGTGAACACACTCCAATTTTGTTAGAAAAATGCCAGAGCGTTTTACTCATGGTTAAATTGTTTCCTGATGTTGTAAACCAACATGGAGTAAGCTACAAGAATACAAGCTATAAGAGCACACGTTAACTACCTAATATATTTTTTCTTTTTCTAACTTGTGATTTTGATTTACACCCGTGCAATTTTATAGGGTAACATGCTGTATACTTTATCTGGATGTGATGCCGACGTTCATTCTCCATTTCGAAGCCATTTGGTAACGGAACTAGTGCCGGCAGTACTTCGTCTATGCAAAAATTTGCAACCGTCTCCAGCCCTCATTACGTTGTTGAATCAGTGTATCGAGTACTACGTCATGGTTGATGAATCTCAGGGTGGCGAGGAATCTACTTTGGAAGCTGATTCAAGGTATAACAGAATGGGAATTAAATATCTGTCCCATTATAATAATTTACTTGAAACTTGCTGTATGATTATTTCATATATGAAACTCTGACTATATTTGATTTACAGATGGGACAAACTGTACAAAATTGTTGATCAGATTGGAGCTCTATTAAGTTGGAGCGTAGCACCATTTTTTCGAGATGCTGCTCATGCCTCTGGATCTACAAACAATATTGAAACTTTATACCAATCCTTAATTGTTGCTGTTCAGCACCGCACTCACTATACACCTCAGGAACTGGCATACATTGCTGTAGTTATTTTTCTTCGTTGTATTGCCTCTTATTATGAAAAACTGACAATCACTAATCAGTGGAAATTTGGTATGAAAACGCATTATTTTTTTAGCATAATCAAACAACAAAATTTTACAGAAAATATAACTTTTGCTTTACGTCTTTAGGAGAGAAGACAAGATTAATTCTTGTAGAAGTATTTATACCCCCACAGCCATCCGCGCAAAGAAATTCAGTTCCTGATCCAAATCTTCCTGTACTTACCACCGTATCTCCCTGTTCATCAGTCACCGCCGATTCATCCCAGTTACTACAATACTTCATTACTGCTACAAAAATTTGGCAATTAGTACAAACATCCGGTGGGGAGAGATTTAAAAAGGAGTTTTTTCATATATTATCATCCATGAGCTCTTTGAGTTTTGAAAAGTGGTCAGTGTTTCAAGAATTCGAGTTTGACTTTTTGACATACACAGGAAAACACGTGAATTCTACTCATACTCAGTCTTCGTTAAAATTGGCATCCATGTTTTGTGGACTAGGAAATTTTCAAGTGTGTAAAAAATATTTTTAGTGTTATATTTTTCTAGCGTGTATATAATATGTATGTAATACTACAATACTTAATTTCGTGTTTGGTTTTTTGTTTTATCAGTCTGCAGCAGATTATGCAATTCGAGCTGTGAATGAAATTAATTCTGCTGTATCAACGCCAACTCCGGGTTCCGGATCAACCGTATCCAGCCCTTCAGCGGATTCTCGCATCAATCCAATTGCAAGAGCCCGAAGCATATCTGGCTCAGCTTCAACCTTATCCACTAAGCCTGTCAATTTTCTCTTTTATAATAGCACCGTTTACGATAAGGACAAAAGTGGGTATTTGGTGCCCCAAAGAAGAGTACATTTTATCTCAGAAAACAAATCTGAGGTGTTAGCGTATGCTGTTAACGTATTAATCCAGTGCCTACAGGTATACTTGTTTGAAAATTAATATATTATTAGGTATTAGGTATAATTAAATGAAAATTTTCTCTGTATGTTTTCAATATTTGTTTGTTCAGAGCTATTTAGACATGGCGTCTACCCAGAAAGACGATAGGTGCATTGGCCATCTTATGACCATGCTCCAGTTGGAATGGTATTCTCCACCTGCGGATATGCTCCTTTCACAAATTTTGGACCTAATTCGACAAAAAGGATCATTTAAATACTACCCATTCTTTGCCGATTTTGTCATTGAAGCAGACATTTTGGAACAATTCATGGCTTTAGCCAATAATCAAGGAAAGCCAATAACTTTGGATATATTTGCAGCGGGAAGTACTACAAATGTATCAAGGTACAATTAATCGATCGAAATTTACATTTGTTCGCGTTGATTAGTTAAAAAAATGATCTATTCAAAAATGTTTTTATTTATATTTTATTTTTACAGCTCTAGACGGATGGGTACAAGAGGGGTTGAGCGTGGAGTAAAAAATGACTTTAAACAGTTTATGCAGAAGCAAATATTTAAAAACGCACGGGAAAACTTGGAAACATTAATAATTAAATTCCTAACTCTAAATAAGTCTGATATTATAACTTGTCTAGAAGTATAAAAGCAAA
This sequence comes from Paronellides praefectus, assembly GCA_027744595.1. Taxonomy (NCBI): domain Eukaryota; kingdom Metazoa; phylum Arthropoda; class Collembola; order Entomobryomorpha; family Paronellidae; genus Paronellides; species Paronellides praefectus. The sequence continues at coordinate 4,361 of JAITYZ010002377.1, forward strand.
AGGAAAGAATTGGAGGCTTACATTTTAAATATATTTTATGTTTTGTACAGTGTTTTACGTGATATTTGTTATAACTATAATAAATAATAACACTCTAAAAAGCGTAATATGTAGGTAATCGAGATCTTTTCAGTTTAAATGTATTTTAAGAGTTAAGGTAAATATTTGTTGACTTGCGGTCAGATCCAAGGTCTACATCAACCAATGCGCCTACACTCAAATAACCTGGAACAAATGTGGCGCTGGTAGTGTTATTACTGTAAATATGTTCTCCATCCTCTTTATCCTCATTTATGGCCTAGATTGAGTATTTTTAGTTTGTTTTTGGAAAAGCAACAAGTTCCATTACGACATTTTAATGACAATACTTTTTTAATCCTACAATTTTTACAGTATGTACAATCAACATTTTCATTGGATCTTACATCCGTATCCACGTCAAGTGTCTGCAGTAAACTTTTGAAATATTGTGCAACGAAAGAGAATTTGGGTCTGTCTTCTGGCATTTGTTGCCAACTGTCTAACATCAGGTTATATCTAAACATTGAGAACAAATAATTTTTACCAAATTATAAGCTTAATTACCAGCAATAGCTTAAGATATTGCTGGATTACTGAGTATAAAAAGTGTATACGCAAACGTACATGCTCTCTATACAACGAGAAGGCTTATTTAGTCTCAACCCATTACTAAGTTGTTGAACAAAATGAATGTCCCAAGATAAGCCAGGGTAAGGCACATCTCCAATGGAAAATATTTCCCACAGTAAAACACCTACTCGGAGTATGAAAAAAAGTAAACATTGCTTAAATTATTGTCAAATTTGGTTTTAAATGTCGCGAGGTTTTAGCTTTATATCATTGTCAATCTCGTACCATAAGCCCACATGTCAGATTGTGTAGAGAAACGAAGCTGTTGCAGCGATTCAATTGCCATCCAACGCCAAGGCAAGGGTTCCTGTTGCATTCACGTATTGTGCATAATCAAAAAGTTGTCTTGATAAACCAAAATCCGTAATCTTGCAACGGCCATGAGAATCGACAAGAACGTTCCTTGCAGCCAAGTCAGCATGGACGACCTGCAATAAAATGCATAATATGATCAATTTATTGAGTTTACATAGGTGCACGTCAAATTAGTTTTATAAAACAATTTCAGGTGTATTTGTTTGCCTTCTTCGTGTCAAGGTACTCCATTCCTAGAGCAATTTGATACGACCATTTAATAAGATCTAGGGTTGTCATCAAACCCTCATTTGAATTTGAAGCAGAGCCTCCTCCTCCAGAAACATTTTCATATCTGGTTATACGAAAGGAATAATGTATAATATACATGTCTTAAATGTCATGTATTTTAATTGCTAACAAAAATGGCTGTATAGTTAATATAATTGATAAAATACATTACGTACGCCATTTGTCCCGGTTTGATTTCATTATCTACGACTTGATCTACAAATGAACCCTTGTACCTTCTTAGATAACTTTCCAGACTACCATTAAAGCAAAATTCCACAATGATGTACAGGGTTTCTATTGTATTCATTCATTTGAACACAATTCGTTAACTTTATAATTCATAAACTTATAGTAATTTTTAACTTTAAGTATTTAAATAATGAAAGCATACTTTCTTTAATTTTTTCTGTGGATGCTCCTATCAAGGAAACAATATTTGGATGATTTCCAATATAAATCATAATTTTCAGTTCACTTAAAAATCCTTTGAAACGATTAACTTCACAATCAGTATTAACAGTTTTCACTGCAACAACTTCAGAAATGCCTTCTACCCGCCCTTTCAAAACTGTTCCAAAGGCGCCCTTGCCCAAAACATTTTCAGTATCTGTCACAATCATTAAAAATATGTTTAAGAAAACTAGCCATACTACATGATTGCCACTTTTGCTACATTTACCTATCAAAAGCTTTTCCCGAGGGATTTCAAACGTCTTGTCGTACGGCAATGAGTCAATGACTTCATGGGTTTCCTTATCCGAAGTGTTTTTCAAAGCTTCGGGATTTCCGTCCAAAAACTCCTGGACTTCTTTTTCTGTCAAATTTCTTATTGCGTCCTTTAGTAAAATGATGTTCAAAATAAATTGTTAACCATTAAAACTTAATTATTTCATTTTGTAACAATAATTAAAAAATGCATTTAGTTAATTAACTAAATGTATTATTATTCATCATACTTTGGCCTTTTTCAAACGCCACATGACATATGCGACTACTCCTAGCAAGATGACAATCACAACAACTGCAGATGAAACAATTTCTGTTACAGGAGGCACGTTTGCTGTCGTTAAATCAAACGCTGAATCATTATTTCCACAAAATTGGTTAATTAAAAAAAATCTTTACTAGGAACCACCCCTACCAGCAACATTGATTCGTTTATGGTGGCGTACAAAAGCAGTAGCATTCCATTGAGGTACCATGCAAATAATGTCATAATCATTTGGGTAAATCAAGCGGATATAACTTTCTCTCACTGTGTACAATTCGTAGTCTTGAGGTGATGCGTAATGATTAAAAGTGTCCTGCACACGATCTGCGTAAAAAAATATAATGACATTGAGCTAACTATTGAGTTTGTATTTCTACAAGACGTTGTGAAATTAAATGAAATTAACTAATAATGTTCACTTTTGTGGAGTAAAATTTCTGATCCATCCTTTCCTCTAATAACCCATTGGAGTTTTCCATCGGAAATAAATTTGGTAGCTTTGCATCCGAATCTATACGATTTTTGTGGATACATGGTCTCATTTGGAACAAAAATTGAAATCATAGCGGAAAGGGGTGCCTCTTCCCAATTCAAATCTGTTAAAATACATTCAATATTTTTAAAAATTAGCAATAAACTCTTTTGGATGAAATTGTAGTTGCTTTACAAAAAACTCATACATAGATTCTTGTCGAAGCCTATAATATAATTGGATTGATATGAATAGTTTCCTGCTGAGCACCGGATCATTCCTTGGGACACCTTGGGATCCTCCAGGGGCATTTTGAGACACAAGGAATTATTTCCTCCGTTTACTTCACATGGAACTGCTTTGAGAGTTTTAATGCATGCGTTCTTTTCTTCCTGTAATTATATTATAAATCAAAAGAATGACAAGTGTAAATTAAACTGTGTAATAAGGTATTTCGTTTTACACATCTGCTGGTGGTATGCAAAAAAACGTATAACTGTTCAAGTGAAAGTGTTTTTTTTTGCACACTTACGGTTTCATCAAAACAAAATTCATTCAGTTTGCATTCCGTCTCTCCCTGACAGAAGACAATTTGTAATTTCATTTCATTGGTAGAGTATGTAGAAGACTGACAGACAATTTCAGAATCTGACAACTTTCTCAGTTGCAGTATTGAGTTGTTGCGAATATCTTTTGAATATATTATTTTTTAAAGATTAAAAAAAAAGTTAAATTTTCAATGTTGATATATTGATGACAACTATAGCTTTCATCATTCACATATACCTAAAGTTTCAATATCCCATGTTTTTAAAATGTTTCCTTCGCCAGTCGTTTTGCAATCAATCCTACCCGAATCTCCGACCTTCACAAGGGGCTCTGCATACTCGGATCCAAAAGCAAGCCAGGAAGTATCTGAGACGATTGGTTTTGGCTTAATAGTTTTGTTCTTAAATGTTCCACTAAGAACTACCCAGTTACCGTATTTACATGATACATGAAGACGCGATTTACTGAATAGGTAAACTTTGTCCACAAGTGGTTCAAATAACCTATCTGAAAGATTGGAGAATACATTTGAAATAAAATAATTAACTTTAGTAGTAATAGAAGGACTTTACTTTTGGGTTATCTACCTTCTTGTTTTTCCACTTGAAACATAACACTTTCTTCCATTTCCCCTTCTCCCTTCTTAGCCGAGCACATGTACTCTCCAGATAGATCATGGCCTAGTTCAGTTTTCAAAATAAAACCTTTTGTCTTTTCAAATGCTTCCAGTTGGGTAAAGTTAGTAACTCGTAATCCATTATTCCTTCCTTCAAGTACTGGGGTAATATTCGGGTAATTTGAAATGCAAGGGATTACCAAATTCTTTTCTGTGTTCTGTAAACGTATGCTGGTGTTGTGATCATCCACCTTCGGTTTCAAATTAGATGAAAAAATTTGTGCTCCTAAGAAATTATTCAAATAGTTTTGCTTAAATAAAAAGGGTTCCAAATTTAAATTAGACTAAATGTAAGCTTCCATCATGGATCATAACAGACCTGGTCGAAAGATGAAAAATGTCATCTTTTGGTCCGGGTTAATGGTATTTGGCCCGGGTTGGTATTTACCAACAACAACTTCTCTGGATACTTCCACTCGAGACAACTGGAGGCTCACGGAAAAAACAAAGGTTGCCTCGTTGAAAACATTTTCTGCATTTCGAACAAAACTGATGTTGCTGTAATCATTCAACTGTGTTTTACAACAAAAGAAAATATTATCTTATTATTCATTTTATATTGACTTCTATATCATATAATCAAATTGTTGTTTGAAGAAACCATCTACAATGACTTCGTACCTGGAATCCAACAAATGACATGTCTATTGGAGACCTTGATGTACAATTAATTTCTGCATTCTTATTTCCTGCAATAATTGGAACAGAGATAATGTTTTTTCCTTCTTCCTCTAAGCATTCTGCACTTTGCGCATAAACAACACGACAGTCTATCATCACTGTATCTGGGGCTTTAAGACAATCTAGCACCGTCTCTCCTGGAGAATCATCTCTTTCACCACCACCATAACCACGACACAAACAACAAGGATTCTGGAGAAGAATTACCAACAGAATCAAATCTCTTGAGATTATCAACCACCGCTTTTGACTCAGTATTTTACCCATTTGGGCAATATAATAAATGATGCTTTTTAGAGCAGTCTATAAAAAAGTCTTTGATTAGAGAGATTCAATAGATTAAAGCTTATACGCTCATATATCTATATCTACTGAGACAAGTTGCGTTTTAACCTTTACGTGCTAAATGGAAAACTAATACTGCACACTGATTGAAGTTAATAACTGACAGTTCAACTTATACATTCAAAACCACAAATAAATTATGACGCATAATTTTAAAGTTATTATTATCATAATAATATACGTAGTATGTCAACCGCATGGTGCGTTTCACAAGTGCAAAGTTTCATTATATATATATCATCTTTCCGTATAAAAAGGGGAAGGATCCGTATGGTTAAAAATAAATGCGACCATTTTTTACGTTGCTTGCAAAGCTTTCCTATTGTCCAATTTCATGTTACTAGCTTGGCTATTGATTGTGGTATTTTTTATTATACAGCCAAACATAGTGGTAAAGTGAACGGTAAACTTTGTATAATTTTAAAAGTAAACATACCAAAATGAGTATTACTAACGTATTTACTTGTTGATTGTTGACATGTACCGTGCGAAGCTTGATAAGGATAATCTTATTATATATTATGAGTGTACGATAAATATTATGATAATAATTAGTGTTGTGTTGCCTAATGTTGCGTTAAAATAGGAAAAATATGACGCAAATGTCTAGCCGCGTTGTAATTTTGGGATGTACTGGAAACTGGAACTTTAATGACCAGCATAATAATAAGTTCATTCAACGCAAAATGCAACAACATCAATGTAGTCAAGGAATATAAAATGAAAATCTGTACTATTGAATCTCCATTATAGATCAGCTTTCATATTATTATGAAAATAAAAAATAACTGACTTCAGAATAACATTTCACATTATACAGTTGCATAATAAAATATTTTTGAAACATTCAACTGTTCATATTTTCATATAACATTAGAAAAAACAAATGGAAAGAATGATGTAATGAAGTTAGAGAGCAACCAAAAATTTGCTTCTGAATAACTAGTCTAAAGCTGCTACAATAATGGTTACTTTATCCCCGAGTGAAGGCTCTTTATTAGGACCTCCTGGTTTCCAAACAAGAGAGGATGCTCACAAACATTCCAGTCGGAGGGGACCGTTGCGATATCGAACCCAAGAGAATGGCTACTGGGTAGCCTTCCTTCTTCCCATGGCCTTTTTTATAAGTGATCTTGACCTTGAAAGGGAGACTATAGCAGCCGTATTAGTTATCGGAGTTAATGTAATAGCACTGACCTTGATTCAATGTATCGAGACGAATCTTTATAAGCTGCTTCAAGGATTGAAAAAAATGACTGTCATCGTGTCGGGCTTAATTTTATTACTAGTTTTTGCTGCTGGAGGTATTTACATGATATGAACCATAATATATGAAGCGCTAAATTACATCATATTTTTGTGTGAACTTTCAAAAAGAACTTACTGATGTTGCTTAATTTTTCAACAGGAGATTTTTACGTGATCGCGTCATATATTGCTATATTTGTTTCTTTCGCCTACCTATTCTTTAATCTGATAAAACAACATCCGAAAAGCTTCACCTTTGGAGAAGGAGTGCTGATTACCTCAGTTTTAACTTACCGATTTTGGGGAGTGTCACAGAGTTTGCCATTTCCTCCACCGGAAAATCCGATTCACGCATCAGAAGCGACTCTAGTGAGTATGTCATTACAGGTACAATTTTTAGACGCTTCAGCTATGATGTACAAAATGTGCATATTATACCTATACATAATATGTATTACATATTATTATGCTTTCAAAAATGATGTATTTCATTATGTTTTCGTCATATAGCTCCTATTTTTCGGTACTATCCTAGTTGCTCGTCTGCTTCTACTTCTTCAAAAGCCCTGGAAGCTTTTCAGCTTGGAGGAAATGTTCTGTTTATGGGGAAAATATTGTATCATGTCATTCTTTACCAAACTACCAACTCAAAACCAGGTCGACAAAGTTGCATTATTTCTTGTAACTTGGCCATTCAAATTTATTTTTGCAAACAAGCTTAGGGTAAGTTTGTTTTTGCTTTTGATAGATAGGAATCATTATACTAAATGCATTATGCATACCTACTATTTACAGTTCCATAATACATTATTAATAGAGGTAAACACCTAAATTTGATTGCAATTCGTTATTTCTTTGCAGATTCAACTTATATTTTGTTGGACTTTGATATGCTTTTTTGCCATGTTTATGTACTTGTTGGTCAGAAGAATGCCAATTACTCACGGACGGAGCAACATTCATCACAAGGTGTTCCACTTGGCAATAGTTTTCATATTTTTGTCTGGAATTGTACTGGATTTCTTGTTGATTTACTATTGTAGCGCTATTGCGTTTTATTTTCTGGTTTTATCAGAGGTAAATAACTTTCATAAAAATGCCCAATGTTACCCATTTCACATAGTAAAGTGAACAAACTCAATATTATACAGTTTTAACAGACGGAAAACATGTTTTTAGAATAATTATGAACATCTCTTTTTTAAATGAAATTTTATAGAGTATCCGAGTGTTAGATTTTGAAGTGCTTGGCATTAAATTTGGCGAAGCGATAGATGGGAAGTTACGCAGATTTAGGAATTACTTTCAAGATCAAGGGCATTTACTATTATCACCGTTGTACCTGTTGGCTGGGTACTCTTTACCGATTTGGTTAATAGATGTGGACGATGTAAACGATCTTAAGCCTGTCCAGTACTCTGCCTGCATTGCAGGGATAATGAGTGTCGGAATAGGTGACACATTTGCAAGCATAGGGAACACTTATTTCGGACGCACGCGTTGGAGAGGTAGTTCATAAGAAAAATTGCCAAACTCTATGCCGTTTCTACATCCAGTGCACCTCTAATTTAATGCTGCTTATGATAACCCTTCTTTTTATAGGAACATTAAAATTTGTAGAGGGAACGATATGTTCCATAGTTGCTCAAATTCTTGCTGCGATGATTTTATATATATTTGGTAAATCAAAATCAATATATTCTGATTCTGAAGCAAATTACGACAATATTGAATATTGTAACAATATTATTGTTGTACAACCACTTATTTTTTCTCTCCTGTATGCTTGCAGAAATTATACCCTGTGACGCTGTGTTGGTCAGTGCTCAGATTGCAGCGATTGTAATGAATGCAATAATTGGAGGAAATACTAATCAAAATGACTACCTGGTGCTCCCTTTAGTGACATTTATTGTCGTTCATGGATTTAATCTTATTTTTTCCAGTGTAACTGAAGTATGATGAGTGATGAATATGATGATACGATGACGTCTTGTAAAGTTTACAGCGAAAAATAAAATACTATAAAATCAGGCAACGCAACTCTGTTGGTAGTACCAAGTTGGTACTTGATTTTTTTATGCATAAAATCAAGATATTTAAAAAAAAAACTAACATCCCAGCAACTTCCACGAGCACGTACAAAAAGCTTAAGCTTTTCTAAAGTTAGAATACATTCATCATATTCATGCATCATCCTTCACACTGATTTTCGGCAATTACACATTGTAGTTTACAATGTCAATATTGCAACTAATTTTAAATACATTTGAAATGCTGCTGCTATTGAAACTGTTAAATGCGAAATTAAAATTATTGTCATTTTAATTGGGGTCAGACGAAAGAAAAATTATAAAGCTGGAACAGCTTCTACAGAAAATTA
>JAITYZ010002378.1:0-26111 GCA_027744595.1 Paronellides praefectus
ATCTATACCGGCGTGTATGCGTTAAGAATTTAAATTAAAAATACATAGATTTTCCAAAACAAAGCTATAATGTGCCGGACAACTAATTTGTATGAAATGGTAAGTAAAAGTAAGCAGATAACTTTGTTACCAAATTATTTTGTTGTTGTTTAAGAACAATATTCATAATAGTTAGCAACAAGGTAGAGTTTGCTAATTAAAGTGCTTCTTTTCTTGTGAAAATTGAAGATGCCCTCATGAGGTGTTTTCAAAGGTACCTTCATCAAAGTCAAGTAGGCATACCTTTTCTTTGTTGGTAACGAGCAAGTCGTGTACGAAATTTAAAGACTATTATATCGACCTCACTTGAGCAGTTTCACAGGTTGTACATAAAACCGCTGTGGTGCGTTTCCAAGAAAAGTAAGTATACATAAAAATATCTACATTATACGCTTGACTACCCTATATTACATGTTTTATTCCCATCATCTTCTCGAGTCGCTTGGAAAGTCCACTTTCCAAGTAGTGCTAAGAGCAAAGTGTGGTACAAGTACAATATACCTATATAATATTTATGTCCCTCCATAGTCCATACGCAAGAAGAGACGTCGTCCAGTCCCTCTTGTCGCTCCCAGTAGTAAACTTGTTTTACAATTAGCAAACTAGTTAGTCACTAGACTATGTAGACACACATATAGTCACTACAATATAATAATATGGTTACTTTCCCCGCCAACTATTATATGGCATCATCGTCTTCATCCTTTTCTCCGTGTAATAAACTTTCTCTCGTTTCATTACAAAGTTTGTTCACGAAGACGACAAAAACAACGACTATCTCGGCTTCCTAAACAAGAAACGACAGAACGTAAAACCAAAAATAGGAGAGTGTCATGATGCCTTGCATCGGGCTCATCATCATCATCCCAGTCCCCATCACCACCACCACCGCCACTATACCACCTTCTTCACTTTCACTTTTCATCATCATCACATCATCATCATAACCTTCTTGGGTTGGTACTAGAAAATTTGTATCTAGCAATAGCAAAGAGCATACAAAATATATTTGGTGTACTTTATATATACCCAATAACGCTTAAAACGAAGGGATTTTCTCATCTCAGTTTTTTGGCAAAGCCCGTCCACAACAACGTATATGTATGTATATATTTTGCTGGAGGATATGATGACAGTACGTGGCAGTGATCGTAGAGACGGTGGCCGAAGCACAAAAATCATTTTATATTCATTGGCCTAGGCCATAGTTTTAGTAAACTGTACTGGAGTCGAAGAAGTCGACAAAAGAAAGAGGGAGAAGCACAACCAGCAAATAAGTAAGTTTGTTGCACATACACACACACATCTACACTCATTTGACCTAATTTTGTGGCGTGTCAAGTTAATGGAATTATGGTACAGTCGAGAATACTTTTAAGTAGCTCACACATGAAAAGCAACGGCAAGTTATACACATAGCCCATGAAATACCCATTCTTGTAAATATATAGGTATGAATAATATGAAATGCATATTTAGTGTACACACAAACGTACCTACGTACATATATTACTTCTTTATGTTTGCATTAGTAATAATAGTAATCATGATGAAATATTTTGTGTGTCTAAATAAATACTGGGGATACAAAGCTTTTATTTTCCTGCCCATTTACCCACGTTTCTCCTTCACAAAAAGAGTTTGTTTTCTTTTTTTTGCAAAGAGTGTTTCTTCCAACAACAACAGCAAAACGTTCATTTGAACTTTTCTCTACTATATGGCATCATCATCACAATGCAAGCAGTGCGTGTCATATTGATACTTTTCCTATATTACCTACTGCCTCATTTATTGCTTCCCTAACATTAATTTTTCTCTTCTAGAGTGGTGCATTATATAATACTTTATTTTATACTCAAAACTGACCCATTTGAAGAAACTTTGGTGCAACTGACTTTGCAACTGGTAATATCTCCTTTCACTAAAAAGTTGTATATATATTTATAATAGAACAATTTGTATTCAGCAAATTTTATTGTCTGACAAAATAACTTTTTTTACACTATGTTTCTGGAAAATACCAACTTGGTATAGTTTTGGGGGACTTGTTATTTGTGATTGATAAATTTGTGTAGGTATATTATTTTGTCTAGTGAATACTATAAAGCTTGCATGCTTTGTAACCAAACAAATAATCCGCATACAAAATATATGCGGATTCATCATCAGTTGAAAAGCGTAAAATCAAATATGTAAATTCAGTAAATAGACTGAAATAATGAAACACTCACAATCAAAATCTATTTCATCGAAAGGACTCAATTTTATAAACAGTAATTGGCTTTACCCTGAACTTGGGCTCTTCCGTCATTGTTATTTTGTGTTAGAGTGAAAATAGTAAAAAAAATACTTTACGTAATGTACACAATAGAATGAAAAAACCCTTTTTAAGAAAACACTTAAGAGTTTCATAAACAAAAAAACACAAAATTCTTGTGTATTTAGTAAACCCAAAGGTAAGCACACAGCGCACACTTTTTATTGTGTACTCAAATCAAGAATTTAAATAGATATAGGTACCATGAATGCAGCTGCTGCCGCCGTGTAGTCTGTTTTATGAGATGTGAGACAGTGAAATAAAGTACGATGAGAGTGGAAAGGAAAAAGATTGTAAAACTCGGCTACTGTACTTGATATTATGTTGTAATCAAGTAGCGCTACGCTTTTGTTCATTTTATATACAATATATGCTTTTGTTTGAGGAAACTTTTTTTATACTGTACACGTTATAGTAACAATACAGCACATATTATTCAAGTGTCAACCAAATCCCTCTGGGGTTGAACACAAACTCGTTTATCAATTTGCACGCAATTGTTTGTCAGGTGGTGGTTTGTGAGCCATATTATAGTAGCACAAACAGACGGATGGCCAGACCAAGTAGCCATAATCATAAATAACTGACTACACAGCGGTTCTTAATAACGCAGAGTGGTTTGCGTCTTAATATAAAAAAAGTGAATTACTATTGACTATTATAGTCGTCTCTTCCCCATCCCTGGCATTAGTTAAAAGCTGCTGTGCTTCTTAAAAAGCAACCAGTACCGCCAGCATCACTGAAATACTCTTCTGTGAGATCTTTGCCATCCATTTTGCTTTACTTAAGTTAGTGTAATAATAATGTACTTTTCTACTTCTTTTCATTCCATTCCATCAAGTCTAATGCTTTCGCTCGCTCTCTTTTCTACCCCCTTTCTCCCCTTTTCTCCTGTGTTCAAAGCATTAGCAGTATATTCGAATGATGACGATGATTATGTTGTTGTAGATGCGAGATAGTCGTGGCATGTGATATACTCACTTTGGCCAATGTTCAATGTCCCGTAAACGGCGGGAAATATCAAAAGAAGAGCTTTTTTCACAAAGTTGTTGATGATGATGGTATAAACGCGAGACGTGATGATTTCACTTGTAGAAAAGTACAAGAATACAACAATACAAGAGGGAGGGTGAGGCAAAAAAAGAGGAAAAGGAAAAGCAGAGGAAAAAAAGCCGTAGTTAAGCTAGATAGAATAGCATAAATAAAAAGAGGATTTGGCTAGCAAAATGAGTTTAAGCTGAAACGGCAATGGCGAATGTCATTTAAATGAAACCCTTTCTTTCTTTTTTCACTTCCTCCACTTCCACCTCTCTCTCTCCGTTCTTTTTTAATGCTAAGAAATGAAAATGGCTTTTAGCAGTGCTTATCCGACCCCAAGCCCCCAACTGTTATGACGTTTATTTGGATCTTAAAATGTAAGACTTTCTCTATAGGTAGGTTGGTAGGTATATACATACTACGTGTGTAATACGCTTCTTTGAAGCGCACAGGAAGCTTGCAATACTACTAAACGTCAATAGCTTCCGTCCATCAACAAAGTAAAAAGAGCACAGCTACTACCATCATGTTTTTGTCATTATCCCTTGTTGTGTTTTAATGGTACCTTTTCCCTTGTTACTCAACAATGTTTTTCAACAAGTAGCTGATGCTGTTTTATATATAGAAAAAAAACTCTACTTTTATGTTAAGTGTGTAAATCTGTCGTTACAATAACAATATTGTAAGGTACTAGCTAGGTAATATGTACCATCATGACATGTATGTAAATACATGAGTTACAGAACAGAAAAGCCATGTGTAAAGGGTTAATCTAAATCTTTTCCTTAATAAACATACGCACATAGTTGTATAATATAACATGTAATTAGTATGATATAAGTAGACACTTTTATAGTATGCATAAATATTCAGAATATTTGTAAATAAATATCCTTTGGTATAATATTTCCTTTGTGTTGACAAACTGCTGCTGTAGCGAGCGCACGTACTAAACATACGCTAATGCAGTGGCAAAATATCATTACACACCCAAAGCACAAAGACATTCCAGACATACTTGTAATACACAACGACCAAAAACCAACTACACCACTGCTGCGTCGTGATTTTTTTTTGTGGACAAGTAGAGCACTATATACTCTCTTTTACAATAATATATTATGCTTTCACTTACCTCTATACTAAAGTATCCTCTATCAACATAGTCGCCTAGAAATAGGTACTTTGTCGATGCCGGATCCCCGCCGACGTCGAATAGTTTCATAAGGTCGTAAAACTGGCCGTGAATATCTCCACAGACTGAAAATAAAGAGAGAAAAATGTGTATATACCAATCTGTAAGCAAGCAAATATATTCGACTTATATATTACATAAACAACCGCAATATATACAACTACACACATCCCACACACGTTGCCTTTCTCACAAGATATTATTATTTATCTACATATTGGCAAACTTCCGTCATTTATAGACTATCTCCGCTCAACTAATCAACTGGTGATGGTATATGAGTGACTCACTCAACTCTCATCTCATCATCATCATCATCATCGTTTTCCGATGATGATGGGATGACTATTATGCATTCGTGCATACATTCATACAGAAACATTGAAACATGGCTGGTTTTGATGTGACTTGGTAAATCCGTGGTGGTGGTAGTGGTGGCTGTGCTGATGACATAAATATATAGAATCATAGTATTTTATGGAAGGATAGCATAATCACTTCTTCCTTTCATTAAAATTATCCAGATCGTCGTCATCAAAGCCAACTAAAAACTAACAACTTTCTCCGGGATGAAAAGGACGTTTGGTTGAACGGGCTGGACAAATATTGATTGTTTCGCGCAGATCAAACAGAAAATAACAAACTGACTATTCGCCACCTTTGTCCTATATGTGCATAAAGGAAAAAGGGTGACGTGTGTGTGTGTGTGTTGTAGTTACATATGTATGCATATATTTCGTAGAAGTAGTAGTAAATGTAAACAAGCAGATAGAGGGAAAAGGATCCACAAGAGGAAACCATAGATAAAAGAAAGAGAACAAAGCAGAGGCACGACATTATTATTATTATCACCACCGTGTGTGTAGTTTTCATAGAAAATAGTAATTAAATTAGGCCTCTTCCTTGTTTCAAAAAGACATCTTGATATGCTGGAACTCATATACCATATTAACCATATATTATATACTCTATATATACAACCTTTTATCAACCAAACGTTCATATTATAGACATAGACACGTACCCGCATTATCTATGTATAAATCAAATGTTTAAACATTTTCTCCATTTGCTCATCTTCCTCTTCATCTCATTTCCCTTTCACTCTCGCCTCCCTTTTTCATGGTATGCATGCATGAATGTATGTATGTATCTACACATATATATGTGTTCCTTTCAAAAGCAAGTAATAATGCAATAATGAATATCATACTCCCACATCGCTGATGCAGTTAATTAAACACAAAAGCTTGAGTCTATTTACATCATTATCCTACTTCCACAGGCAACTGCAAGAGAGGAAACTACTCTCCTCTCCGCTCAACAAAGTACACTTATCATGAATGAATTATTAGGCTTGAAACCCTTTTCCAGAGAAAACAATGAAAGCCCTGCCAGAAAATTATGCATTTACTATTTAGAAGGAAACATCCGTTTGTGCCATAGTGCCATGTACCAGCACTATACATCCTTTCATTCACTTCCAAAAATTGAACCAGTTTTGTGGTTGTATAGCAGGACAACCACAGGAGGTGCTGTGCAATATAATATTCAGCTTTCAGCTTGGTTTTATAACAACCACAAACATTTTGTATGACACAAGGTTAGGAAGGAAGCTGAAGAATATTATATAAACTTTGAAAAGTTCCCCATGTTCATGTTTACTTATTGTTGTACATTCATAATACCCATGTTTGTTTCCCAAAGACAGCGATATGACATTACAAAACAACGTTCATCGGTTTGACTTTGAGAGAAAAACAACGTGACGGAAACACAACAAATAAAGATATACAAAAGCTGTTCCGATGACTTTCTTTGTTTGCAGATGCACACAAGTAATAGAGTTGTTTTGTGAATATCAAACAATAACAACTACAAAATCCAACGCATACACAACTTTATATTTTCCTGGAACATAATAATAATAATATAGGTAGGCAAAGTGGAGGGAATGTAGCCATCCGTGAGTGAGCTTGTAAGAGAGAGAGGGAGAAAAAGAGAAAGTTTTTTCTTGTTGTAACTTTATTCTCTTTTTCTTTTCTCCCCATTCTCTCTACCTATTCTTCTCAAAGACTTAACTAGTGTTTCCCCACTTGGACAACAATGTTACCATACATATATATATATACACCTATGTACATAATTACATTCATGTGTGCATGTATTACCGTATTACATACATGCATATATAGTACTTTCGTACAGTAACATAGATTCCATATAAGTGTGCGTAGTTTCGCGAGACGGAAACGAAAACAAATGGAAATATCAACAGGTATAAAAACCATATTTCACTCAACTTCTCTCTCTCTCTCTCTTTCTCACTTATAAGTTTGTTTTCATAGAACGTAGACTTTTTACTACACTCCTTTGACTTCTATTAGACAACAAGAAAGATGGCCCTTTCCGACAAAATGACGTATAAAGCTTTAGTCGGCGAAAAAAAGGTTTAATGCAGTTTGCCTAGTTGTGATGCTAGACAGAACACACAAAAAAATAGAAGAAGCTGCTATTCCTCTTAAAATTTACAACCTCATGAGATGAGAGGTAGTATATAGTTTTTATAGATATCCACGTCACGCTGGAGTTCATGGGAATGGGAACACAAAAATAATATGTTTGTAGGGAATCGGCATTAAAGGCGTTTCCGTATATAAATGAAATATGACGACAACAGGTATAAATAGTTTTGTAGTGTTTCACGTTTATTGATAACACCACTGAACATAATATATATACTATACGCAAAGCTCTCAATTCAATGTATACACATTTCATGAGTGAGTTTGCAGCAGACACCTGCACAAGTACATTATGAGTCCATTAAAATTAATTAGCTGTACATGGACAAGGGAGAATCTCTTGTGGATGTATGTATGCTCATAAATGCTACACGGAACATGATATTCATATGGTAATAGTCAAAATATAAAAGAGATTGCCATAAGACTCCATTTCACGGAACACGGAATACTTTTAGCAAATCGATATTTTCCTCTCTAGTAATGAACTGCATTGCAGTGGTAGTGTTTGTATTTTGTATAGTCAACAAAATATATACTAAAGCCCCATTACATAAGAGATCCTCTTTTAGGAAAACCACTTTTTTTACATAAACCATATTTAATTGATGAAAGATACGGGCGCCACACAAGCTACATAATATGCTATATCCATAATATTGAATATTATGTTTCATAGTGTAAATAGTAAGCAACTTGTATAAAAAAAATTGAAAAATCCCAAGAAAAAAAAACTTGTGTAATAATAATATTAATATTGGAATTCTTCCATATCACCCAGAAAAAAAAATTGGCACCGGGCACAAAATTTCCATTTCACTCTTTTGAGATCTCTACATTTTCTCAATTTTTTTTACAAGAGCAAATTATATTATCATTTTATCATACCACATTATTATATAAACGCACCTGTAACACGTCCATTCTCATCTAGTTTTCCTGAGTATTCATCATGATAATCGCTATAATTACTACTCCTATTTTCATGAGCCCCACTACCAACACCTTCTCCTCCTCCCCCTACACAACTGCTACTATTCGCACATTCAAATGGATCCTCATCATCAAACCCGTAATAGTCCCCACTACTATTGCTTACACCACTGCTCCTGTCATCCTCATCACTATCAACATCCAACTCCATCCTGCTTTCCTTACTACTCTTCATATTTTCTAAAGAGGAGCCTTGTTCACCGCTCTTTCTTACATTACCATCGCTACTGCTACAAGCAGAGTAGTCGCCAACTTTAGCCTTTCTATCCTCCCCGTTCTTACACTCGCCTTTCAATTTTCGCTTAGACTTTTTTGTTCTTCTCGTTTCACTCTTTCCATTTCCGCCTTCTTTTTCCTCAAGTCCCATTGACTCAAACCCTGCTACATCATCACCAACAATACCTGAGCTATCCATTCTGCTGCTAGTGGTAGTGTTTATATTACTACTTATCCGTGAAACGTTTGTCACAACAATCAACTACACAGTGCGCGCACACAATACCCCCTTTCTTATTCTTCCCTTTGGCTAGTCATCATGATCATAATAAACGCAAACCACTGTTCAAAACTTTTACACAACTCGATCCAAAACCGACTTTTTATTCCAACTTTTGCAGATCACAACACGACACATCAAACACACAAAAATAAATGAAATCTAACAACCCACTTGATTCATATGCCTCCAGGCATCTTTTTCCATTTAATATACCTACGTAATACGTATATCTATCACAGTGTGTGCCTATTTATCCTATAAAATGCCTTATCTCGTCGCCTTATTTTATCCAGAAAATAACATTTAGTAAATTGGATAGGTAATCTTAGCTTGTATATATATCTCTAAAATCTAAACAAATCAACTCCACATGGGAAAGGTTGCAGTTCAACTGGATGGGCTTAGTATGATTTCTTTTCTGTTAAGTACAAAGTATATAATATATGCATAGTGATGATCATGATGATGACAAGGTCTCAGTTTTCACATGTTTTTGTATACATTTTTTTTGTTCATGCTACACAAAAAACAAACAAATATTAATAGTGATAGAGATGCACATATACTTTACTACTACTACTTTGCTGATGACCCGATGTTGATATGTAATTATTATGCTTTTCATATAGTGAAAGAGGATATAATAAAATAATGATAATAAAAGCTGATAATATTTGTTTTTACTACTTATGTTACTCATACGCGCGTGTAGGAATGCATAGGTTGTAAAGCGCATACATAATCTCGACTCTTTTTGTTATGTATGCACACAAAAAAAAAGATTCGTGCACGAGATATATGATAGTGCTCAGAAGTGTATATACACAAAAGAAAAAAATGACGAAAATTGTAACAAAAACCTGATAAACTTGGATCTAGCTATATAACCCAACAACCTAAAAATTTCGCAATAAACCTCTTCTTTCCAATTGCCTTTTTAACAAAGTTTACGTACATGCAACATAATATATGGATATACACACCGTACATGAAGAGGAAAAAAAATGCGTGTTTTTGCCTACATGATCATCATAATCATGTATACCTACTACACATATACATAGGTAATGCATATTATTGTAGTAGCTTATTCATATTATCATTATATTATGATCGGGAAAAAGAACAACGAGAGCATTTGTCTGAAGAAGATACTTGAAACACAACAAAAACTTTATAGTATATCGCTGCTCATTATTTATGGCCACTGGCACAAGAGAATACAACACAGAGGAAGGCAGACAGAGAGGCATAGCCAATGTTTGAAAGTGAGCGTACCCCATATTAACTTTTGATGCATGCTTAGCCACGCTTCGCTTGAAATATGAATGCTAACGGATAGTAATAATAATAATGATCTGTGATGATGTGTCTAAGAATACTACACGATTACTAACAAATAGACAGTCACATTTTAAAATGTGACTAAATGTGTGCGATTGCCTGGCTGTGTGAATGTGCCATCAAGCATTAAATGTCGGATTACCACATATTAACAATCGTCATCACATATCGCACCGCAATCATACGACATGTAGTACCTATGTACATATTCCAAAGCAGTGAGTACATTATATATACATGTTTTTTAATCAACTCATCATGTCTAGTGTAAAAAAGTAGCGACAAATGTATCAATGGTCTATTAATAATCCATCATTCCAGTATATTTTCTTGATTGGAAAAAAACTATCAATCTATCTACCATATTATATTTATCGGCAACTTCTTCTCTCTGAGAGCTTTATCTCAAGTGCGTCCAATTTGATTTGAGGTTTAAATAAATCATCAAACCCAATTGGACAGACATACAGGTTGACATGATGAATGCATGTCTGCTTTTACTACGTGACAATTATTTGATTGGTTATTGGATTTGTAAGCATTTCGCTTTCAGTATGAGCTTGTTCAAACATATATACCGCAGCATTGCAGTGGGATAAAACATATTTTTTCACGAATACAAAATGTGATTATTATTATGAAATTCCAAAGTTTGCGGGGGATATCTTAATGAGAAATTTGAATATAGGTTTGGTGTGGAATAAACATGGATGATTTTGAATACTTTTTTAAATATATTTTTTCAACTTGGGTTTCCTCCAATCATATCCCAACTTTGCTTTGATGCGGTGGTGATATTGCTTATTGTAGAGTTAATAATGTATACACTCTTGAAAGATGGGATGCCTGTTCCATTTCTCCCGAAAACCACAAAAATATGGATTTTATAAGTTTTACAAGTTCCAAACACTTCATTCCTTTGCGTTTGGTACAAAATGATGAAAAATGAATCACACAGGAAAAAATGAAATGCCAGAAACTACTCAATACAATTTTGTTAATACAAATAATATGGTTCATTGCCAAGTAGTAGTATATATTATAATCTATGACCGATGAGTCCGATGAGTTGGAACTGATCAAGAATATAACTATAGTGTATATTTGTATGGTGCAAAATTTTCTGATTAGCTCTTAAATTAGCACACTGCATATAAATATATACCAGCAGGATTTTATAACGTAGAATATTTGTGTACATTTCCATTCATTAGATAGATGAATAGAAAAAGCCTATACCAATGTAAATAAAGAGCAATCTTCATCTAACACAGTTTTTAATACTCGCAGAGTCGTATACTTCAAAAGTGTTTTTATATATATCTATCGCCGCAATTTCATTTCCTCTGTACAATTTTTTCTACCTTTTTCTTCTCTGCACATCTTATTTGTTTGTTCAGCCAGTGCAGATCAAGCAAAGTGTGTACTTTTCAAGTTTCAAGAGTGGTTGATGGAGATGGAGGCAAATCCTAGTGATGATGATATAGTGAGAGGAGTCAATGCCAAGTTGAAAGCTCAAGACTCGCACTTAAAAATCCTACGCCAATGTATACACACCTTGAATGTATTATTGTATGTTATGTTTGTATGAGAGGAAGAGAAATCCACTATAAAATATGATTAATAGACAGATATATTTATACACACTCGTATCCATATTATGAAATATAAATAAAACCATGTATAAATATTTGATAAATCGGAACTTTTGTGTGTTATGTTGAAAAAGAAAAAAAAATGTGGATAAAAATTTGTATTCAAGAAATATATTTATATACTATGAGCATAGTTCACAGACACATTTTTAATTTCCGCTCCTTTTCCGCCTTGTGAACTGAATGATGTGTGAGATGTGATGATATTATGACGAGGAGAAAAATGCCGTGTGTTGACACTTTGCCAAATATATATATTTTTCATCATATCATCATCATCTTCTTCCATTAAACAATTATTATTATTAATTGTGTATCACAAATGTATTACATATTATATAAAACGTTAAACAGAAAATGTTATCAGTTTCTTAATTAGCTTCAATAAATTCAGGGATATCAAATCATCTTTCAACAACCCAAATAGGAGATCATATCAAAACACAAAAGTTTTGTATTCAGAGTGAATCCACTTTTTACATTGTACACCACACAGACATTCCAGCTGTAGGGTAGTGCAGAGTTTAATTAAATTTATAGGTTCCATGAAAAAAATGTTTATTTTGTATATCACAAAGTGATGATTCCTTCTCAGGAGTTATTTTACTAAAAAAACTCGCCCCTGGAAAATAAAATTATACTACAACAATAGTTAAATCAAAGTTGTTTAATGGTTAGCACATTTTCCCTTTATTAAACTTTTTCTCTCTCGAGTTCTCTAAAAAAAACAATACATACCTACAATTACATATATATTAACTTGCACTACTTACATAATAACATAATATACTGCTTGGAGTAAAAAAAGTGGAGTAAAAGTGAAATTGTGTGATAATGTATGTATATTACAAGGAAAACAATGCGCAAGAGAAAAAAAAATCTCGGAAAAAACCAAGTTATCGTCGTCAGCGAAAAAGCAAAGTTGGTACAAAAAAAATCTCAGATTTTCTGTGAAAAGTAAGACAAACGCAAGAAGAAAAAAAATGTTGCTAGAAAAGCCATTTAAAATTTGCTTTGGGTGATGGTTGGTAGGTAGGGCACAACTCAACATTTTGCCAGTTCCACCGGAGAAAGAAAAAGTCCATTCCGTTCTAGATAAAATTATAAACGTGCATTGTTCCAAGTACAAAACTCAAATAGAAAACTTTTCCTTTCTGCTGTTCCTCTTTCCTCTTATTTCTCTCTCTCTCTCTCTCTTTCCAACTCTCTGTTGTCTGTATGTGGTTTTTGTGCCTTTGCCTGTTGTGCCAGAAAATCGCAAGGGGATATAAAAATATGAGTATATTGTACTTTTGTACATGGCTATTTTTGTAACTACATTTCCTACTGAGTTGAAATGATTGTTATAGCAGACAGGCGGAAAGTCTGCCACATAAACCTAACATAAGCAGAGTAGGAAATAGATAGACACACACACTTACAAAGGAGAGAATTTACACACAGAGAGAAGAAAAAGGAGATAAAGGCTTTTCATGTTCCATTGGTCACACAGCTCCTATTTTTTAATCGAATATCTGAAATAGCTTTGAAGAGTTTTTCTTTTTCTCCTTTCAGAGCACTACACCACCGCACCACCACCACCACACCACTATATACTACCAGCATCATCATTGACAAAGGATGGAAAAGCTCTTCACCTATTCCACCCCATTTTTCCCTATTAAATAAAATACATACACAGATGGATGGATAGATAGATATATGTTTGCATACACTTTTTTCATGTTTCAATTCTCTGTACTCCTTCTGCTTTCCATACAAAAATAAATACTCCTGCTTTCACCATTGTCATCATAAATACCTTACATAATATGTACATATTATATAGGTAGTCGTGTAATAAAAAAAGCAGCTAATGTATCTATTTACATTACATTCTGACTGATTGTGAGTGAGTGACATTACCACAATCCACAGGAGTGTAACTGTGACTTGTTCAACCAACACCGTCCCTTTTTTCTCTTCTTTTTTATTTGAGAAAAAAAGTAGAAAGGTTCTTGTGGTTTGTACATTAGTATTTATCATCCCATTTCTTTATAAGCAGCAGGAAGTATTCAAAATATATGTATGGATAATATATATAGGTATGACAATTTATACGATACTTCCATTGAGTTAAACAAAGTATTCAATAAAGCAATAAATATATATGTATATCCAACAGTTGGAGTTGGAACAGAGCAAGACGAAAAAGGGAGAGAAACGCAGCGGAAATTGAAAAATATTCACTACTCTCGCAAAGCAAGCAAAGACAATTTCTATATATAGTAGTGTTATGCATATATAACCCGTTGCACATCAACCAGCCACACACCCGATCATAATAAAATACACAAAACACTCAATATATATGAATGCCTTTGTGCCATTATCATCATCATCATCACCAAACCGTACAGACATAAAGGGAGCAGAAAGAGAATAGGAAATCCATAACATGTCAAAAGAAAAGAAAAACATTGCATATTGGCATGCCTCCTTTGGCTTGTTCGGATATCCTTATGAGATTTTTAGCCACGTAAGCAACAAAAAGCAAATGGACCAATATGCTATATCTCTCACTCTCTGTGATAAAAAAGAAGAAAAGAACACAGTTCGCTTCATATTGACTTGGGTACATGCAATATAAGCATACTACTTATGCCCCGGTTTGTAAAACCATAACATCGTGAATCAATACAGCAAAAGAAGCACGCAGAGATATCAACACGGACAATATGATGATGATGGTGGTGATGATGAGAATGATGTCGCAGAAAGTTATTATTATTTTTATGACACCCATTGCATGCCAAGCCAAACGACAAATCAAATACAACGATATATACTACATTTCTATATTTTCCCCCGACTTTAATAAAATTTGCAAGGCTATTGTGTAGCAGTATATTAGGTACATACACACTTTTTGCTTATTGCTTGCAACACAGAATTTGTTTGGTACGTACAGACTTTAAGCGTTTGCCTGTGCATGAATGTAATTTTCGCTATTCGCTTTCTATTTTCTCCTTCTCAGATTTTGTGTGGCCCTTTTAACGCATGAGATGACAAAGATGCTGTGGGGGGATGGATGATGAGAGTAATATGTAGTCAAGTGTGAAAATGCTTCATATCTTTGGCTTCAAATTCTATTACACAGAGAGGGAGAGATGCTCTATGCACTCGAGAAAGAGGAAAATAAGATGAGATTTTTGGGCATTCATTTATCTATGTAACTCTCTTGTCGTCGTCTTCTCGCCAGAGTCGGTTTTATATTAATGGTGTGTGAGTGTCTGTGTGTTAGGTTCATATTGTTTCCAGCAACTTGTATATCCAATTTCATTCCTTTTTATCATCTCTCTTGGCTCTTGTTCTTGATGATGATGATGATGACCATGATCAGGAGGATGCTGATGACAACAAGGTTGCATGTGTGGATGATGCTGTGTGTTCACAGAACAGTCAGAACAATACATAAAAATGATAAGGTGTCAGAAACAAATACAGTTGCTGCGATAGCTGATATGTGCAATATTAGTACTAAATTGTGTGAGGTAGGTAGAGAATAAATGGAAAAGTGCTGATTTTTATTATTAGGTTTGTAGATTTCCTATTAAAGTTAAGTACCAGAAAGGACTGTATTTTGAAGGAGGATGCATAATCCATCCATACTTAAGCCACTAGTTCGATGATAGGTAAAGTAATCATCATAAACAGAGTGGGGAAGAGCCAGCAGCATATCAGAGCAGAAGCTTTTCCTCGCTCAATAAAATTACTCTAGGGAAGAAAAAAAGATGCCAACAAAGTGGAATAAACAACCAAAATTCTCTGCTATCCAATGAATGACAGGACAGTAAAAAAGTGACTATCACACAACTCGATGGAATCAAGTGGAACCGTACAACTTTTATTTCCCTTGTGAGACACAAGTGTGCAAAAAAGCTATACTAAATACCACAAAATATATATACCTAAATACTACTCACACTCGAATGCTCAATAAATATAGCTAAACATATTTATGGTGAGACTATATGATTCCATACGTATTTCTGCTCACCACCATAATAAAAGGACATGATATATAATTTTGCAAGTCCTTTTTTTGCGACGCTCACACGCAACATCTGCATCCACTTCTTAAAATGGTTAAACACAAAAAAAATGGTCGTATGTGTGTGTATGGGGATCGATGCTCACATGTTGTCATAAAAATGGTTACAAGTTTACAGCAGCAGTAATTCGAAAGGATAGTGTGGTTGGTGGTGGTGGTGGTGTTTTGATATTAAACTTATAGTCACATGGCTCATCTGGTTCATTATACAGGAAAGTTGTAAAATGATTTTAGAAGAAGAAAAACGGAAATTGCGTTTAGCCAAAAGAGACGGGGAAGGATAGAGAGAAAAAAATTAAGCAAAACTGTGGTGACTGCTGCCACGCCCATTCGAGAGAGTGAGAGAAGAGCTTATGAAGGGTTCATATCTAACAGCAGTACTAGTGTAGCAGCCAGAAAAAGAAAACTGCTCATCGTAATACAGAGTGTGCGGGAGAATTGCTACCGCTGCGATTAAAAACTACTTCCACAAATTAATTGGAGTTTTATCAAAATGAAAGCCATATTTAGACAACACTCATAAATGAGCGTGTATGCAGATGTGTACAAAAATGAGATGCTATATACCTAAGTATAGATGTAGGTACCTTACCTACTATGTATGCATGGTGCATTGCTTTAAATATCATATCACGAGCACTTGGAACTTTAAATATATGTAAACAGACATGTATCACTTGGGCTGTACAATAATTGAGAACTTGAAAAAATGCGACGATAACCAGACTAAAACCAGTCGCCATCCATATACACCACACCAAGTTTTTTTAGAATAAAAGTCAATATAAAAATGAAATCATTCATAACTTATCAATTCATGTATATATTTCTTAATAATATAGAGCCATTACTATATTTCGCATAGTGTACAATGCGAAATATAATCCCGTTGTTCAAGATTTGTAGATTTTTTCAAATTAAATACGCTCTATTCATCAGTTATTAATTACTCTAAAAGTGCTTTAAAACTCCAATTATATTTTAGTTTCATCAATCATCATCCATTTTCATTTCATCACGAAAACTTTCCATAACATGGAAACGGACGGAGACAAGAGACAGTCATTCAAATCATTACTCAAGCACATTATCAAACAGGAGAGAGAGAGAGAGAAGGTCTACTACCATCTACTATTAGGGAAAAGCGTTAAGAGTAGAGTTCTTCTCTTATGCTGCTCTTGTTCCTGACATCTAATGATAATTTCGTGTCCCTTTCAAAATTTATTGTCATCATATTGCACTATTCTCTCTTTCGCGCGCGCTCTCTCTCTCTCCATAATACTTTCCCCGAGCTTCATCGCTCTCAAATACCATCTCTATTTTTTTCGTACAGCTTTATGAAACAATACGAAATTTTTCCGTGATTGAATATAACTGCAAATGAATGTCGTCCTAATTCTCGGAGCTGAGAAGTGGAGTGAGTTTACCAAAAAGCACACATAGGGCATGGCACACAGAATGAAAAGCTTATTTGTCAAGAACACTCTACAGACACGACCCAGGCAGCCACCTGGATACCTCTATGCACTTCATCATGGAAGGTGAGCACCAGATCTATCTGTTGCTTCCCATTTTTTTTTCTTTGCTCTCTCGCTCTCTCCGCATCCTGTTACTTCCACTTTGTAGAGAGAGAGAGAGAAAAAAAAAACTGTGTAGTGTTCTATATATTATTCTACTAACATAACCAAAACCAATGTATTTTCAGCCCAGCTAGTATATATAGTGTACTCCCTGCCTCGCCTTTCACTTTTGTGTAGAGAAAAAAAGAAGCTTAATGCTCCAATCAACAAGGCACATCATCATCATCATCCATGCCCGTCATCGTCGTTGAGCTGCACGACTGGAGAAAAACGGAGTAACTCCTTCCACTACTACAAAGATAAAACACTATCCGCAGAGAAGGAGACAGGACGACGTCGACTACCATATGATGACTAATGTTAGCTCTTTCACAGGTTGGTTAACATATATGCATATATACTAATATACCTACATATTTATAGGGAAAGTATGACATGATTATCCAAACCATTATAAAAAAAGTATTTAAAAAAAATATGCAAAAATGGTGGTTTGTTATATGGCGACAAGAGAGAATAGACTCTATTCAATAGAGTGAGAAAAGAGGAACTGAACTGAATCAGTCTTTTTTTCTGCATGTGCTTGTGTCTCTCTGTGTACACACACGCTTCTCTGTTGGTATTGTTAGCGATATACTATACAAACTAAAACGGGAGGAATATTTGCCTTTTCCTGGTACACACACTGTGCATGCACCCTATTCTCTCTTTCATTTTTTTCTGTCTTCCTTCTTCTTTTTTACCAGTAAATCAATATTTGGCAAAATCGATAGGTTCCCGCTTCCTCTTCTCACAATCACACTGTTTCAGAGGACGCTCTGTCACTCGTTTTCATGAATCCACACAAAAAAATACTACTACTACGGCTGGTGCTACTATTATTACTATTGTCCCGTTCTAGTGTGCGTATTGAATACGCCATATTCATTTACTACCCCAACACAATATAAACAGAGGAGAGACTTATACAATATCGCATGCATAATGATTAGAATGTGATACGGATTGGGTAACGGTGTTACCACGTTTTTTATATTTGTTTTTCTGCTTTCCCCGTATATACAACCATGAGGGTCGTACATATAAGCTAGGATTTTTTTTCTTGCAATGATAGTGAAAAGAAAGAGGACAAGACCTGTGTGAATCGACGAAGAGTCGTCGTTATCCATTACCATTTCCTTGTCAATTTGACTGATGTCTTCTATTTCTCTACTCCCTGCTACCACCGCCATACACCATTCCATTTCATTGCTTCGCTGATTCAGCCCAGCTTCTTCTGTTGCTGGAGGCAAGGGTGAGAAAAGAATTAGGATTCTTTTTGCTTACTTTACTAGCGTCAGGTTCTACTAAGCCGTTCTATAGGGCTCCATAAAAACATATGTACAACCAGTATTTTCTTTTTACCACAAACCAAAGCCAAATTTGTTATGTATCCATCCACCGTGTGAGTATCTCATTCGCAGGAAATGGAATTTGGTGTAACCCATATTGCCTAAGGAGGGGATTTTGCTCGTTCTTCGTGCGAAAATCCTTCTAAGTATACTGCTGCGTCACATTATTATTACTTTTTTTTTTGGGTGAGAGTGAATGAGAGGCTTCTTCCTTTAATCAATTTTTTTTTCAAACCGAATTTTTTTTCTCTCTCTCTCTTTAACCTTTGACATACACATAAAATATGAGAAATCGGTTATATAAAAAATATTTTGTCTCCTTCCCCAATACATTTTTATTAGTTTTATCAATTCTGGTATTACTCCTCATGTAATAAAAACGGATGACAAGTATGAACTTGTAGTTTTTATTCTGTACACGTTATCCCTATAAATATTGAGCATGTCATGCACGCCTTGGCTCCTTTTTCTTTCATTTTCTTTTATATGCCCCACTTGTTCCAATTCATCTTTATCGTTATTACTTTTTCTATAATGGAAACGGCAGGATTTCTCTCTTTTTTTGTAAAATAAACTAAAAAATGAGCAAGAAGCTGTCACGGCATTGCTTGTGACTTATTGCACAACTACGCAACTAGTGTAATCACTGGGATAACACAAGGCAAGATGACAAGAAAGCTATTTGTCTTTCTTTACTTTGCACTCAACAACTTCTGTTTGGTCTCCTTTTTTCTTTCTCTTTTTTTTACTACAAACAGCTTTACAACATAACACAACAGATTGTTGTGTTTTTTTCTTCAGATTTCATATTATTTATTCTGAAATGAACTCGCGTACTTTCGTACGACAGTGTTTGCCCCAGGGTTTATAGACAGTGAGTCAAACTAAACAAGAGCCAGTTTAGATATAAAAGGTCATAGCTTAGCCTTTGTTTTTTTCTGTTTTTATTGTAGTTGTACGTGTGTACACCCTTGATATCTCTCTCAGAAATCTAATTCAAGTGTACATTTTATGTATTTTACAAAATGGATATATAACCAAATAGGGAAAGAAAGAGGAAAATCCAAGATTTTGTAAAAGCTCAACATGGACAGAGATACGTTGGTCATCATGATAATGATACATATATCCTAGCGATAGATCATCGTTTAGAAGTAACATTGAGAAGTACGAAACGAGTAGGCAAGAATTGAGTCGAAAAGAAACTTGGCTCGTTTAGTCAAATAATAGGTTGCAATAAGTTGACGTGCTCAAGGGAAATATAGTGAAAATATACTGAGCATAATATATTTCATTCAAAACTGCCAACTGTGTCAACCAACACTATAATAATAGTACAGCCAAGCAAGAAAACTTAAACTCTGACCATTCCAATATGCTATTATAATATAAATTGAAGCTGTATTGAAACATATGCATTGCATTGGTAGCCAACAAGATTTTTTTCATTGATCAAATCCCACATTGATCATGAAAAATAAATAAGTACACCATTCTTCCAAAGAATTATTGCAAAATAGATGGAACTGATTTGAGGAAACTCTGACTTGGCATATATTTCATTTAAGATTAGTGCATGAAGATATAGAGGATATAGGTATACATCCATACATATGTATGTATACCTATTGTACTGAACATAAGCTGCAAGCCTGTACAGGACATGAAGATGTCGCTGTACAAAGAAAGTAAGTAAAGTAACTGCCCTTTCATCAACATGCTATCATCAAAAATTCATGAACCAAAGGAACTGTCTTCCCAGACTCGGATATAATAGCGGTGATGAAAATGTGTTATAACAATTTTGTTTAGTGCTTTTTATATATTTTTAAACCAAATCGCGATTATATGCTTTCCATAAGAACAGATATATATTATTATATGGAGCTAAAGCAAAATACTTGGTCATATAATATGTATACATTTGGTGGTGGCAAAAGATATCCCGAAGAAACTACTTACAAAAGCCGTAAAAGAGTGTGTGTCGTGTCTTCCACGAGCACATTTTCTAAATTGGCAGGAAGAAATGTGAAATGTATAAGTATATAAATATGTAGGTATATATATGTTACGGTCTTTTTTTTCTTTCACACAAGCACACACACAGATACACACATATTGAGTCAAGAGGCTCAATTGTATGCTTTTGAATATAATTATAAGGCTTTTGAATGTCCCGGAGCCATAAAATTCGTTCTGGATACATATCTCCATTTTAAGATACGTATTTTGTTCGACGACTTAAATGAAAGTCATAATATTTGTGATTACAGCTAGCTGCCTGTTATAGTATAGGTATTACCTAATATATATACCTGTAGTTTATATATACTTTACAAACGCGTTTATGAGACTATGACAGAAAGTGTGTGTCTGTTAAACTTAAATATAAACATGATGATATAGATTCCCACACATACTATTTAGTTGAGTTTACAAACACACACTCCACGACAAAAAATTTCTTGGTAGGGAAAAGCGTCAGCTTCTTAATAGATGCTTCTTTAAAATAAAAGCAGGTGAATAAAAAACCCAGGGAAAGAATGAAAGGTTGGAACACCTAACCAACTTTCATTCTGCTTTCTCAAAGTGAATGCGACTTTATGAATGTATTTATATCCCTGTATGGCTGTGGTACCTAGCTTTTAGGAGGAATGTACTTATAATAGCATCTTTTATATATCTCTCATGTATATCTCGTACACTAACTTCTTTTTTTTCTTGAACAGCTCTTCCCATTTTCTTCTTAGCTAGAGTTCTCCTTGGGGAGTCTGATAATAAATGAAGCACGTCCCGCTCCTCTTTTTCTTCCACACTGTTTCCTCTTTCCCTGCTTTCCCCTCTCTCTTCTGCTTTTAACGTTATCTCTGTCGTTTTAAAAACTTCTTTGCGTAGACGAGCACGACAAAAAAAGGAGGAAAGGCAAAGGCTCTCTCGCTCTCTCTCCTTTGCTGCTTTTCTCTTGTGCTGCTACTTTGCTGCCTCAGGAGGCTTAAAAAAATAAACCACATCTTAGACTCCCTCTCTTGATGTCTTCTCCACAACAGAGTAATATATACTCTTTATATATTCTTTTTACATATAAACCTTACTACGGCAAGAACCCGCATTCACCAATATCCCAAGTCCAACCTGTCCAATAGGGAGGAATATTGTGCATCTGAAGCAGGAAAAGCCTATATATATTGTGGGTATAACTGTTGTACTTATTCTTTCACACAGAAAAAAATCCTGTTCAAGTGGAGGATAGAGAGAAAAGCAAAAGGAGCTACATAATATACATCGCAAAATGTGATGGTGGTGGGGAAAATACGTTTGGTATTCATAAGCATCACCTTTATATTATCATCATCAGGTACTTATCTACCATTAAAGCTTATGAAGAGAGCAGGTAAAAAGGAAAGAAATCTGGTAAATGACGAGTTGTAGGGAAAAAGAAAGGTGTGTTCTTGACAAGATGAGGAAGGAAAGGAGAGAGAGCAAAGCATTTGAAGTGACACACTTGTTCCTCAAAACATCATAATTATAATGAAACATGTACATACATTCGTATATAATATGCCATATAATTTTTTATACACTTTTTTTATCTTGCTGTATTGTCAAAAAAAACATAATAAGAGATGATAATACTGGGATGTAACCAAAAAAAACATGTTTTGGTTATGGTAGCCCAATAATAAAATGACATGAATATAAAGCAAGTAGTACTGATGTTTCTTTGCATTTGCATTAGTAGTACTTGTTGTAAAAGAAGCAAAAAAGTGTATAAAAATGATTATGGCTCCTTTTTGCTTCCTTCCTTCGTTCAGGTTCAGGTGTGTAGCATAAAAAAATAAGTCGACCATATGGCGCGGTAGGACAACGACTACTATTCTCTCTCTTCTCTTTGCTTGCTAAAGGCAAGGAAACGAGCGTTTCTCTTTCGATTGTATACCTTGCTTTCTCTCTCTCTCTCTCCCGCTCAATTCCTACTTCTTCATTCTTCAGGACACGACGACGATTCTGACGATGAAGGCTTGTTAGGACAAAAACAATCTCTGCGTTTCCTACCATTAAACTACCACCACCGTCTTTCTGCCACCTTCTCTCCTTCTCATGCACTTTTGTAACCTGTTGTTAGCAAACATTTTTATCAGGACAGGGCATAATATGTACCTAAAAACATTGTCAGTCCAATTTTCCTTTTTTCTCATTTAAATAAATATTTGCTTCTCGGTTCTCCTGAATGAAATTAAACTGGTGCGGTAGTGGTATACATGTAGCACAGGTACACACACAATATGTTAGAAAGCATTATCCACAACTCGATATTCCAATCTGAGAGAGTAGTATCAACAAAAACGATTACAGCAAAGAGTTTTCATTTTGTGTACAAAAAAACCGAGCAGTCGATGTATAATAAGCTCACTACATACTGGCTTATTGCTTATAAAATGCCAATCCTAGTTTCTAGAAACCATTAAAAATAATTCCAAAAGCTCACATTTTAATATTCGTCAGATGATGAGTATCCTTATATTTGAGCTATACAACCACTTATATAACAACAGCAATACATTTTGTGTACTTTCGAGAAAACTTACAAGTAGGAGTACCCCATACGAGTATAAGAACATGTCATACAACAAACTTTCATTTTCAACCCGAAGAGTATTAAAAAAAATATTAAGCCAATATTTGTTGAAGGTGGAATATGTACCTAAGTTGGAAGGACAATTCTAGATATTTTGTGGAATAGGCAGTAAGCACCCAAACAATATACCTACGTACACACATAAAAGCATGGTGGATTGTTTCTTGTTTCTCTTTATCAAAATCGACCGTGAACTGTTGCCATATTACAGCCGTCTGACATTTTTACATTTTTTCCGGAACTGACGCGCATTCTTTCTTTCTTCTTCTGTAGCACTCTGGAGTACCAGTAGACTATGTGGAATGTTGGTTATGGTCAAATGCGAGTTCCCTTCCTATATATCTTTTCTATAGGTGTATTTGTAGGTCTAGTATACTTTGTAGCACTATATACCATTTTTACAAAAATAGCTTGTCAGTAGCAGATTTTTTGTGCACGCAATATCTACGTCCGCGCAAAGTATTATTATAAGAATAGCAACATGGAAATTTTTACCGGTAGCCATAAATCTAACCTTTTCTCTCTCTTTTGCCACTTTTTTTGCCTACTTCAAAAAGGGGAAAAAAACTTGGGTCTGTGTATTATAAATGGTAAAAAAATGTGCATGTTCTGCTGCAGCTGCTTTACATGTTTACATAAACATCTAATCATTTGGCAGGAATGTTTGATCTTGATCTCTTTTTATTAGCAGTTGGCCACTTGTTCTTTATACTCTTTCAAATGTAGAGTAAAGATGGAATAAATGCCTAGTAATAGTAATAATTGCTACATTGTTATGTATTGACATATACGTACGTATACTTGCGTAATATATACATCTTCAAAAGGGAAATAAATTAAGTGTGCGTCCATTCATTTTGTTGGTATCATATTACGTTTACTTTACGTGCTTTCACAATCAAACTATAAATCTTGGCTTATTAAAAGTGTTTCTGACATGCTATATACAGACTTATCCAAAACATAACAGCACAATAAGCAATAGCAAATGTAAACCTTTGATCCCTTGTTTTAATCTTGTGGACTTTTCAGTTGCTCCATATTGCAGCCAAAGAAAGGCATATTTTACACCCTGTACCACCAATATTCATTCTTCCCTAAATAAAACTGCTTTCATGTTATCCCTTTTAGCATGTGATGCAAGTCAATTTAACACCACCTCGCACGATCTCAATAGATTTTCAACAAGTATTGTACAAAAAAAGGAAATAACCAAGAAGCATTTTGTCGATTGTTCTGAGAAACTTTTGCAAAAATTTGAAAAAGAGCAGCAGAGCGTCATCAGGGCAAAGCAGACAACTACTTTTAGCCTTAACGTGTGGAGTGTTGCATTGAGGATTATATTAGTCTGGTCGCCTGGTGTCTCTGTACTTTCTCTGCTAGGCAAGCGTATTATATGACAACGAAGCAGGTACAGTAGTGTTTTTATGTAACAAATCTGGCAATGTGGCAAAGAAAGCAGCCAGTACAAGACGATCAGTATATGGTGACCTTATTATTACATAACTTTTTTAGTAGCAAAAGAAACAAGAGGTTTCATTCAGCAATATAGTCATATGATTATTACAACAGAGAGGGCCAGAGAATCCAAGCTTGTCTTATGCAAAGAAAAATGCCGATCCATCCAGAATGGATACGCAGAGCCTGCGTTAAGGACTAATTAGGGCGTATATGATAAGCATGTGAAAAAGATGTTTCCATATTGCAATACAGTATATTGGAACCATTGGGATGAATCCGGATGGAAAGTAGCACCGTGCTCACATTCATGGCATAATAATCTCAAAACGCGGTGATGATGTAGGTAGGTAGGTATTTATAGGTAAGTCGATGATGTGGATGATAAAGTTTCAAACTTGTTACACCCTCTCAGGAAATGGATGAGCTTGTGTACTAGTGAAACTTTGCATGACTACTCCAAGCCCCGACGAAAAGGGAATTCAAGATATGGAGTTTATAAAAACAGATACCTACCTAGTTTTATTCTCATTCTGCACGCATGTATACCATTATTACATACAGACTTGATGGAATCCCTTGTTCACAAGTGAATACCACACGTGAAAGCTTTAGTACTACCCACATTTTCCGTGAAAATCAACTACAACCTAAGGAAAACCCATTTATCCAATGAATTTTAGGCATTAATAAGCAACCTTTCAGGCACACATACACACACAATATATATGTAATCAACTGCAAAAATGGATGTATTGACTGTCATGTTGTGGCCATGTACAACCACAAAAACGTAATGGACTTTTGTAAAAAAAAAAAAAACAAGTTGCTGTTCGAAATTGCCCGTTGCATGCGCTCAAGCATTTTGTTCAAAACGAAAATTTCGACTAATAGCATCACTAAATCAAGAGGGAAAGAGGAAAAATCCATTTGAGTTGGAGATTGTGGCAATTTCGAATTGTTGGAAAAATTGATAACATCATTAAATGACATGCTATAGCTAGCTTGTCACCAATCACTGAAAACTTTCATTACATAAATATATACATACGTTCATGCACATGACTTGTTTGATAAGAGTGGCAGTCAATCTTTTACATAATAATGAATACACGCGTGCATTGTTACCACGAGCATATTATTTTTATTATAAAACAGTAGCTTTTAGTTTCTACTTTCTCTACAATATCAACTTACCCTTTTCATTGATCTTTTTCTTACTAACTAACTTACTAACGTGGAATGTATAAGATGGATATATATAGTATCTTGAATAAAAGTGAATTAAGTTACAAAATGGGTTTGAAGTTTATAATATTATTATGTACATAATATGTTTTACATCATT
>JAITYZ010002379.1:0-29166 GCA_027744595.1 Paronellides praefectus
CACACGTGTAGCAGCATGAAAAAAATCAGTAATAATATGTTGCGAAGTTTTGCACTGAACTCAAATTTAATCAAAGATTTAGTGAAATCTTGTTTATTCATACCAACATAACATAATGGAATCGACAAGAAGACTTCTGGAAGAATCCCTATCTCCATCGCTGACGACAGATTCGCAAGAAAACTGCCCGGCATCCAATAAATATTTTGGATTCACATCCCGGCAATTCAGATTTATTGTGGCGTATGGACTTTTTAATGTGTTCAGAGGAGCATATATAGTAATTGTTGGACCCTTTTATCCGCCTGAGGTAAGTTTTTCATTCGCAGTTTTAAGTATTATGTCAAAATATTATATATCTTTTTTTTCATGTAATTTTACATTTGTTTTATTTTATTAATAGGCGTTCCAACGTGGTATAAGTACACCCACCGTTGGTTTAATTCTTGGATCTTACAATTTAGCAGCATTTTGTTCAATTCTGTTTTATGGGAAATTTTGTGTAAGTAATTTAACGAACTTTTAATATTAAATATTAACTGTAGGCAAACATAAGTAATTTTCGTCTTTGTGTTCTACTATCTTTCGTCGCTTCTGTGTTTGTTTTGAATCATATGCATGCAAAGGTAACATTCTAAGAATAGAATGGCTTCAGTCACATATAGTTAAACAAAGATACAAACAAGAGGATCTACTCTACCGTTGCCAGTAGGGGGAATTGAGGATATGATATAGTCCAGTTTAAGCATATTATTATATTTGTTAATGTAAACTTTAAAATGACCGATAGCCGGTACTAAGGTACGCGGTTTTATTCGTGTGTAGCTATATAGTAATATTTGCAATTAAAAACGATCGTCGAAAATGAATAAAGATAACATGTGATATAATATGAATTTGGCCTAGTAGTCCGATCCAACATATGTATGGAATATGTATAACATGACACCAAGAAAAATATATGTCATTTTTCTAGAATTACAATACCTACGGTTGTGAGTTAAAACTTTTAGGCGAGGCGATGCACACCTTTATAAGTTAATTATTCGTTAGATACCAGAGAAACTGAAGTTTTAAGTATTTTCTGATAAGGTCACAAGTTACAAAATTTATAATATGTAGATATTTGTTTTATAACAAAAAATGATTTTGTTCTGTATGTAAAAGTTTCTTTTATTNTTCTGTATGTAAAAGTTTCTTTTATTAATTGAACGTGCACATGGGTTGAAGGTGGTAGAGTATATATTTTCTCCTAAAAGTGTCAAATAATTCATGTGTAATGGTTTACTTTTTATCTAAAAAACTTAGCCAATGCTGTTTCGCGCAGTAAAATATGCTGTGGTTAGTTTGACATTTAAAATGGGTTATTTTCATAAACTCTCTTTAATAATAATATAGGCATGCTTTGTAAACTGCCTATATAAACATTTTTTTTAATGTTTGAAAAAAATATCGTTTCTTGTCCCCGTATGAAACACCGTATTTACTATAGTTGTCCAAAAAAAAATGGTGAAATCTTTTACCAACAATGTGACATTGGGGCACACTACGATGGAAATATGACATTGATGACACTTTATTTATCCTTGTGATGTATCTCGCATTTATATAAAATATCTGGTTGAGTTAAAAAAAATACCTTGAAAGATTTGGCACATAACCCCGAGGCTTATCTATTTTGCGCTTTCAGATACCCCATTTTGGACCACATCGAGTTATTATATTCTCCACCGTTGTTACCACCATTTGTGCAACCTTATTCGGGTAAAACAAATATCAAATAATAATATCAGTGTATGAATGAATGAAACTTTCTTCTTGTTTTTTATGTTTTGCTATATTTTTCTTTCAACCTCCAGTTGCATGGGATTTCTAAAAGAGCGCACTACCTTTTTAATCTCCTCGTTTGCATTACGGCTGATTGGTGGCGTGGGAGACGCCGGTTTCTATCCGTCTGCTTATGCAATATTTGCTGTTGAATTTCCGGATTTGGTATCTACATCAATAGTAAGTAAATGGAAACATCAAGCAAAGAATATTTATTTCTCTTTTTTCTTTTGCTGACAACACACATTTGGGATTTGAACTGTATTTGCAGAGCCTTTTTGAAATTTTCTTTGGAATTGGTGCAATTTTTGGACCTATAGCATGTGGCCCTGTGATTGACGTAAGGAATCATTGTAAATTACAACACGCGCCTCCCATGATTATGTTTGATTTAACTTGCACTTTTTGCTATGTAAATACGTGCCAAATATTCATGTTATGTCATTTTGTGTTTAGCATATAGGATTTGAATGGACATACATTTCACTGGGAAGTTGTCTCCTTCTAGCATCATCACTTATTTTACTCATAACTCCAATACCACGGCCACGTAGAGACACAGACGAGAATCTTGGAACCAGCAGGCAAGAAGAAGGAGCATCGCAAATATCCAGTGTAGAAGACACCGATAGCCAAGGATATGC
The DNA here is from genome assembly GCA_027744595.1 of Paronellides praefectus. Taxonomy (NCBI): domain Eukaryota; kingdom Metazoa; phylum Arthropoda; class Collembola; order Entomobryomorpha; family Paronellidae; genus Paronellides; species Paronellides praefectus. The sequence goes on from JAITYZ010002379.1 coordinate 2,472, forward strand.
AGAGCTGCTCAGAATTCCTGCAATACAATTTGCAATATTTTGCTTATTCGCTACAGCAGTGAGTATAGGATATATTACTGGCACGTTGCGAGTTCATCTTGAACAGGTTAGCACGTAAAAGTAAAACTGTGATATGATTGAATGAAGACATGAAGCTCGCAGAATCATCATGAATATGAATTAAATGCGAACACTTTGGGTAAAACTCTGTTTTCAGTTCCATCTAAGCTCATTACAGATTGGAGCAGTGTTTAGTGTCACTACAGGAATTTACACTGTTTTCAGTTTGGCATGGGGTCAACTTTCAGATAAACTCCAGATGAATAAAATCATCATTATTACTAGTGGATCTTTGTTAGTTGCAGTTGGATTCTTTATACTAGGACCGTTAAGCATCATTCTGAAAGAGCCGTAAGATAGCTTACAAAGCTTATATATGATTCTTTTTGGGTTGGCTTGCAGCTAAAAAACGCTTTAACATTTTAAATTTAGTTGACTTTATGACTTTATAATATAAAGTTTATATAATTAATTACAGGTATTTATGGGCAACGTTAGCTGGTCTCTGCTTACATGGCGTTGGAATTGGTTCATCAATAATTGTCTCGTTTTCGTATGCATCAGAATCTGCCGTGTAAAATATATACTAAATTTACTTTAATAAATGCATGTAATTAGATAATATGATAGGTAAAATTGACTCTTAGTTGTTACCACATAGGTATGTTATTTGATTTCAGTAAAAGGGGATTTCCAGATACGACAGCTACCAATGGACTAGTCTCAAGTATTTTGGCTTTGCCATTTGCACTAGGCAATGCGTTTGGCCCTGCTGCGTCCAGTGCTTTATATCAAGCAGTTGGCTTTGATTTGGCAAGTTTGTCTGTTATTGGATTATCGTGTATCGTGGTAAGTAAACATGCTGCTACCTATTTTGTGTAATATGTTTTAATTTTAGCAATTTAGTCATTTAATCAAATTTATTTTTAAAATTCAAACAGATTTTGTCGGCTGTTCTTCTACTTATCTCGGAGAAACGCAATCTAGCACGAAACGTAACACAAGCTTGAAGTATGTATCTGAGGAGGTTCAATTTTTTAAGACTGTTCTCTAAGCAAATCGTTAAAAGCTTTACCAGCTTTTTAAGAACAAATTACATAATAACTGAAATCAAATAAAAAAAAAGTTTTATAATATAAACTAATTTTATGTCTGCTGCTACATTCTACTATATTATATTCGCTGCTGCTGGAGAGCATACTATTTTGGCATGACCATTCTTCAATTCATACAACGTACGAGTACATACTGCTTGTAATTTAACGTCTCAAATTGGACAGCAATTTTTACAGCGAGATAGATTGAGGCGACAAAATGACTTTTCTGTACTACTGCACCACAGCTTCTTATTCAAGTTACGGCATATTCGCACCTTTTGTCACGCATACCTTCCCTTCCATTTCCCATGGTGTTCCAACGTCGGCTCGTGCTCACATGAACACCAACACATTCCCCACTTTCGATTCACAACTTTCATATTTGCTTGTACTCGGTGGAAACTAGAAACCAGCTAGCTTTTCCTGGCTCGCGTTCAGTCTCCGTTTTGAAAGCTAACGGAACAGAGCGTTCTTCCTCTCTTTAGTGTGGCGGTGCGTAACTCCCTGGTGAGTGGACAGGAAACTAAAGTACATATAAAGTGTATCAAGTGAGTTAAAACAGTGTAAATTCTTGTGTAGCAAAATACCAAGGGTAAGAAAATATACATACATACCAATTCATATTCACACCACATTCAACCTGCTGTACTTGCATAGTCTCACATTCCACCAAAACCCTATACAAACTTTCTCGAGAGTAACCCTTTCATTTACGTATTCTACACTTCAATTTTCTCTTTTTTTGTCTCCGTTGACGTGTACCGTAATATTATGGACAAGCTAAAAAAGCAAAATCAACTTTGTGTTATTTCTGCATTATTGTTGTGCTGCTCATTTATGCCCATCTCCTCAACAAAGAATTTAAAATTCCAAGTTTTCTTCTCACAACAACACATCTCATCATTATTTCGCGGAGGAAAGGGTCAGATGAGACCCAAAGAAAAAACGGTAAGAAACGTGATTGTTTTCTTTATTATTCCAAGTACAGTTTCTAAAAAAGAATGACATTTAAATCTATTATTTACTCTGCCTCACACTTTTTGACTCGTGGAAAGGGACTCTTAAGGGTCTGTAACATATACTCCTCTCAAGCTCGCATCGGAGGTGGTAACAGGGAACGAAGAAAGTGCTTATTATTTTGCATTTCAGAAAAAAAACAAGTTAAAAATAAAGAGCCCGTAAAAGTACCCTTTTCAGAATCAAGTCAGCGGAAGCATCTTTCCTTTCCTTCTTTTGTTACATTTACAAAAGGGAAAATGATATAAAACTTTTGTACTTGGTCTATGGTATAGCAGTAGTGCTTTTTTGTGGAGTTCATTAGTGGACTGAGAAATACAAGAGGGACAGAGACGATCCTTTAATTCTGTCGACTTTTGAGATGGTGTTTGCTCCACTTGAAATTTGTGCATGACTCTGAAGACTAGGAAGGTCGATAACATAACTCATAATAATGGAAACAGCATTATTCTTTCTTTGTCATCCTTTTTATGGCATGATTTTACAGGTTTATTTAACACGTTCGTGTGCCTACAATGTCCACTTAAAAAGGTTTCTATGTGACCACTTCGTACTATTAAAGTGAGTCAAGGGGGAAGTGAGTTACTCAAGTGTTGTTAGTGTTGTTACCGTGCTAATGATGCAAATAGATTTTCAGGAAAGTCTTAGCGTTATTTGATTTTATAGGGGTAAAAAATGAAAATCACGACAAGTAAAGGGTTATAAATTGCATATGTTTTCAATGAAAAATAAGATCGAACACATTTTGAATTTGCTGAGAGCACAAAGTTTAAAAGACACTACGATGCTATGGTTGAGATTCTCAACTTGAGAAGGAACAAAAATAAGCAAATTTATTTTACTTGTTTGCATGATTAAGTAAAGACTAAATACTTTTTAAATATGTTGCAACAGAGAATGAGTAATGAAATTAAACTGTGATTATTAGGAGGAAAATGGCATTAAATTTGTCGATAAAATTGCTTAACGGGAGAGGATATTCCATAATGTGCTTTCGTACATGAACTGAAATACACTTAGACTGTTGAAAGGAGTACGGAATCGCCATGATGGCACGATTCTACCAGCTTTACAGATAATTAAAAACGAGTAATAATGTGTTCAAATACATAAAATCGTTGGGTTCGCTAAGCGGGATGAAATAAGTACCCAACACTTTTCCATTAAAACTTTGGTTTTTGTGTTTCCTTTTCCGTATGATTGTTTTTAACATGCCATTTATTTTTAGTAGCTTATAATTCAACTAGCTCGTACATATATTTGTACATATTTGTTAGGATATGAATTAGGAAAAATATTTGTTTGTTATGAATGTTATGTTGATAGTGTGATGGTGATGATGATAACATTTTTTATGATACTCCCCCCTGCAGGTAAATTTCAAAAGGATGTAGCTACCATAAATTTAAAACTTTCGCAATCCCCTATCCAGCAATATTTGGCATCTTGTGTAGTCCCGTAAACATGATTATATTATGATAAAATGATCAAACCGTTAGTACAGCAGTACTTAGTATTAGTATTATACTCGAATGAAATTGGTGAAAAAGGGAAACAGATTGTGCAACTGTTTGATACATCCCTTTGATGTGCAAAGTGAATAAATATATACTGAAGAGGTTTTATATACCCTCCGTCAACAATAGAATTGGGTGGATTAACTATGTCGAGTAGGTATATATATATAGCATTGAATTGAAGTATCCGATCCGGATCCCCCCAAAAAAAGGTTTCTTTTCTTATAAAAAGTATAATATCTACTATTTCAATTTATATGTATGTAGGTATTTATTTTAGAAAGGAGCCTTTGTGTATATGTAATGCAAATCAAATTTATTTAGGGCAGCAACTCCTTCCTTCAAACTGATAGCGAAATACATACAAAAATATAAAAGCTATTGAAATATTTGATTTAAAGAAGTAATAGTAAGACAGACGTGGTGATGACGTGAGTACTTGTGTTTGGTGTAGTGCAGTGTGATGAAATCTGCGTCAAAACCACAATAAACACCCCAAGATTACTAGTTAATTTATGAGGTAGCATTAGTTGTACTTAGCACTTTTTTTGTCAACTTGGGGGTTTCTTTCATTTTTCATCACGCAGGTTGTTGTACTGATTTCCACTGCATTATAGATTTTTTGGCTCTCTCCAAAATGTAAAAATGTCCACACTTTCTTGATAACACTGCTAGAAAGGTACAACTGCCGCAGATAGGCTTTAACGTATATAACCTAACCTAACGTATAACGTATATAACTGCAGTGATTAACTTGAAACGTTGTTGGTAGTTGGTACCGTACTGTTGCACCGCATCTAAAACTATACAGCCCCGTCTCCACTTAAGAAACACGGTTCACAATCATACGTGCTTGCACACTTATCGTCATTAAAACTAGATCAAAATGTGACATTTGTAATACAAAAAGCTGAATGTGAGAAAAAATGTCGGTGTTTGTTTTATTAAAGATATTATTTGATTAGTTAAACTGTACGAATTTTATTAATAAGGTGGAAAGTTCAATTATTACCTTGGGTTACATGAGTTAGCAGACGCCTCTCTTGTTCAGGTTCAGTGATGCTGACTATTCATCGCTGTTTGTTCCTACGCAAATTTAAACATGTTGCATTACACGTTATGTCATGTCTCCGGCAACAAAGGGAAGGAAAAAACATTAAAGTAAGCATGAAGGTTGCATTTTGCATTAAAAAAAGGAACGTATAAAGAAGTGAAGTGCAGATAGGGCAGAAGAGAAAGTAGACGGCCATTGTATTGTTCCTTTCACACAAGGAAGTTTCCTTCGTTTTTGTGACTGCGACACAATAACTCTGTCTCTTTCTTAGTATCGCAATATGAACAACAACAACCCATTTTGACTATTTAATTGAATATCATCACCGTTATTACGATTTCCCTTCACTTGTCGACTTAAGTAACAACTCTTTATCGGTTGATACACGGAGACATGCTTTGTCTGATCTCCCCTCGAAATATACAACGCTTCTTCGTGCAATTTCGTAATCTTCTTTATCTTTTAACGTATACGACTACACAATATCACTGCTCCCATTTTAACTACCATCTCAATAGAATTTCGGCTTTAGAATAGTTTGGAATCTATGTATACCTTTCGAGAAACTAGGAACGAACGAACAGACTTTCTCATTTATGTCCAATCTAACATACATGGGAATCTAATCATAAAAGAGATTTACTCCTGCTTTTCAATGAGAATCCGTAATTCCACAATTCGCATTACATATCAACTTTACCAGGAATTATCAACCTTCAGAGCATACTATGCTATTAACTATATGCTTTCTTTTCGGAGCTACTATTTTGAGTGCTGTTTTACACGATTAAATAAGTTCTGCCAACTGTTTATGAGTAGACTTGTACTCGTACCAAACACACTAATGTGCTTTATAATTTTATCTTTTGTAGGGTTACTAATACATATAGGAAGAGAAAAGATTTGGAGATATTGAAACTCTATAAAAGAGATTATGGGAACCTATCAGGGACAATAACCCTTCATTTTAGTGCATCATCTTGGCAACATTTGCTGTTTTTGCTGTTGCTAAAGAAAATCGGTTTATAGACTAAAATCATCCCTTAAATTTTATTAAGAACCGCGTGAAATTCAAGCATGTCATTTATGATTAGAGTCTGCGTGTCTGCTCACCTGCTTGATATCAAACTTTCACAATGGCTGGCTGGGCCAATTTTCTTCAAATGAGTACAATAATATATTATCTAATCTGAGCTCTGGATCAAGATATTAGACAGTATTGATTTTCAACCCAATATCCATATTTTGGAACAGGGAGGAATAAAATTATTTTAGCGACCAAAAAAAATCCCATATTACCTATACTATTATTACTTTGCCACTCACTTCACTACTTTTCCCATGTATTTTACTTACACTTTGGACTTTGGACATACAAGTTTCAGTCCTTCTTGTTTGCACTCGCTCACACTTGAAAACTCAGCGCACTTCGTTTTGTAGCTCTGCACTGCAATCACAACACAATGCAACACATTGATGTTTTAGGATAAAATAATATGTGATTGCAGTAGTTTACTTAATCGATTAAGATAGCAGATGAAGCATTAGAGATTTCAAAAGTGGAAACCTTGATTCCAGTTCTTTTTTTTCTAAAATATGTATGCGGTTCATATTGCGAGGAAGCTGTAGGAAGTGTGAAGCTTCCGCAACCCGAATGGAACAGTGAAAACGATACTAAATCCATAATATAAAAATAGATTATGTCGTGTGTTGATATACCAATTGAATTGCAGGAGAGTTTTTTGTAACGTTTTTATGATGATTGTTGTGCCCATATGGGCTCGCAGTTGGTTAAAATGATTGCTACTCTTATTCTCCCCCTCATTCACCTTGAGAACCAGTATATCACCTTTATGAAATATGCAGTCAGTCGACGGTCTATCTTTTCCTAAGAGTTACCTGGGAATTTTAAAAAGGAGCAATACTTTTACTAGTTTAGTGGTTACATGAGGGTGTTACATTTTGAAGCTGTGTATGGAGCCTGGAATTCTGTAAATGCGGAAAAAATTTACCGACTCGGTCGGTAACACCGAGTGTACATGTAGATGGTTATAGTTGAACAAATCCAACACCACAAAAAATGTCTGAAAGATCCACGAGATACAAACACTAAAATGTAAGCTAAAACAGCAAAAATACACTGGCACGTCATCGCCGTCATCATCATCATACTTATTAACATTTTCGAGAAGAGACTGCATTGCATAGCCACTTCTTGGACTGACTTGGCTTAAAAGAAAGCAAATTGTGAAAAGTATAACTTTTGCGGGTCTGCTAAATTATTCAGTTTATCTCTTCCTCCTTCTCTTCATCGTTTGTAGTTCCATAACATAACGTCTTGTCAGTTTAGAAGACACCGGTATAACCACACTACCAAAGTAGTGTTCAGCTATGAGCTATGAAACTGATACTTCCACCCCGACGAACTGACACATACGGCAAAACTAACTTGGGAACAAGATAATGTTAACAAGGCTCCCTCCTGCTAACTAACCTGCGGATTTTCCTCCACTAGGGGTACGTTGTTAACCTTTAGCATGCATCATCATGATTCATGAAACTATCATTTAATCCCAACTGCTAGGGAGCTTTCCAATGAGCTACAACATGCCAAGTGTTATATAATGGAATGCCCGGAATGGTTTACTGATTTGTGCAGTAAACATCAACAAACAAGAAAGTCCTTACCCTTATGAAAGTATATACGCATACGCAAGTACCTATTTATATTTTCAAAATTGATAGCACATGTATAGTGCGGAGTGACATTTGTAAAGACAGACAGACAGAAACGAGGACATCAAAAGTATCTTATGCTTCTTGATAAATTGTGATAACATTATTTATACTGCTAGCTACATGAGCAGGCTGGAGCTTGTGCACATAGCATCATCAGATATGCAACTTCTTACCAGCTATTATTATTTAGGTATAAAAACAAAAGGGGGATTTGCAGAAAGTTAACGTCTTGAAGCGTGTTTTCCCATTAAGTAAAGTATGAAAAATGAGATATGTATCTCTGTGTCCCAAATTTCGAGTTTTCCTGCTTGTATTTACTCATTTATATATTTACTTTTCTCTACGTGGTAATTCGTCAAGAAAACTGGTAATTGGAAGTAGCCAGATACTGAAATTATCGCATGTATGTATGACATGCACGTGTGAATGGAGGAAATGTCAGAGGAAATATCAAACAGCATTTGCTTGAATAGCGGTTGCACGAGTAGGCTACTGACAGTGTTTGGCACAATTACTTTTCTTCCACATCTTCATCATCTTCAACCAAGCAGAATAGAAAGTGTTTAGTGCACGATTATTTATTCATTTTACAAAAAATTTGCATTGACTTCTACAAAACCATAGCACACCTCGCCAAATTTTCCAACTTACTCTTAAGGATTACGGATGGAAGAGATCATTTTTCGACCCACCTGTTCTGTCAAGTCACTAAATAAGTCAGCATTCAGCATGCATCCTTCTATTAAGAAAAGTTTGCCCTTCCTCTTCCTTCACTAATATCAATCTTCATTTCGTCACACTGCAGTGCAGTGACTGCACTGATCAATACCAGAAATCAAGTGCACTCTCACTCACGCCGACATTGAATTAATAGTAGTTGAATTTTTGAAGATCTCCGAAAATCTCTACATGCGCGCTAATAAAAATTAAAGCTAAAATTTATTAACATTTATCATTCAAATGATTGATACCTAAACTTAAACCAAATCCTTCTGCAAAATTTATGTACTATCATGTTTGTGTACTTAAGATTTACGAAAAGAACAAAAGTATATTTAACTACAATTCTCTATTGAGAAGAACATGCATTCATGTTTTCTCAACATAATAAATGCATTATTTCGATTCAGTACATGATCATATCTTTGCATTCCCCTCTGCTCATAAAAAATACAGCATTTTTATCAGTCTTATGGACATCTTCGCTGCGCTCGAACAATATAAGCCAGCCTGGATATTTCCAAAAATCCTTTTTAGTTGCGGTTTCCTACTAGGTATACGTATGTACTTAATAATATATTGGTCTTTGAGGTCTGGATAGACAAACAAAATTCTTTTACCTTAGGGTCACATTGAATTCCACGAGTTTTGTGTATCCGACTAAATACAAAATGCAAAAGAATACATGTATATATAATAAGCCCATCCCATCAATTTCTTGGAACTCAAAAATACTGCTCGACTTTCAAAAGAAAATACTTTTAGAAAAAAGCTGCATCGGACATAATTATGTAACCGACGAATGAAATTTGATTAGCGTATATAATAATAACCATCTGTGGTGTAGCTCAGGTTTAGAAGAAACCATTAAGAAAATTAATATAAAGCCTATATTTTACAAAAGTTCCTCATAAACAACCATCATTATACTGCATGTGAGCAACACGGCTGTAATTACAATCAAAAAGGAAAAATGAGAACTGTGTAGACAAGATAGAGGGAAGATGAAAGAACGGCTTAAATCATATTTTAATCTTATTTTTACAAACATTGGATGAGTGTTGTTAGTGGCTGTTGCTACTTGCTACTACTGTCAAACAAGAAGCAGACATTATACATTATTGCTTCTCAATTCTCAAAATGCAATGAAGCATTATAACGTTTGATGGAAGGATCCTTGATTTTTTTTAAATGTAGCAAACTTGCCTATATTCGTGATGGATTTTATATTCCATGTCCCCACGGGGTTGACCAACGGCGATAGAAATGTAATAATATGTTGTGTCGTCTCTTGCTGTTCTATGTAAATACCAATTTTCAACGACAACGCTAAAAGCATACAGCCGGAAAGAGTTTTGCTTCTATTAATTTTTTTTACCTTCTGTACCCCATGGGAACTTTCAAATGAGCTCACTTTTATTGCTGCTTAAAATGACGAGATTTTGTTTTAAATTCCTTTACTTATTGAAATTGAAAATGGGTTAACAGTTTGAAAATGGATAAAAGCATGGGTAGAAGTACACCCAGGATAGCTATTACTTATAATAAAAATTAATTGTGAGAGTATATTAACGTAATTTTATTAAATGTGTTTTTATTCGATCGACAGATCTAAGATGTTCACAGTTTAAAGTGAAGATCGCAGACATCAATTAATTTCCCTAGTACCGTTTTCATAATGAAAAGAAAGTTTTCAAAAACAGCTGCTTTGTTTCGCAAGAAACTAAAGGACACAGAGCCTTTTCAAGGCTAGATATATACGTATATGCTGAGGTAGTCAAGTCTCTCCTATAGATGATTTCAAAGATAAGGCTACAAGAAACCCAAACCGCTTATTATGGAAACCATATAATCACTTTTAAACAGAAAGTTCAAACAAAGGAAATTGTGAAATGTGTGCCCAGATGAATTAATAATAACTATCTATATGGCTACTTTTACTACAGCAAAAATGAGCTTCTCTCGACATGTTGCTAAATTTTATTAAGTAGTTTCTTGAGGCGATTCAGAATTATTCTCTGTGATAGATAAATATTGAACACACTCACGTAGAAGAAAGTGATGACTGATATGAGAGTACACGCATCAAAAACTTTATACAGCCTAAATTTTTACAACTGTCTCTTGAACATGTTATTAAACCTATACATAAATTTTTGGAAAGTCGCATCGTTCCATTTGCTTGCTACTCAGCGAAACCACCTAAATTTTCATCTACTCGTTTAATTCCTACCTTCCTGTGTGCTGTTATGATTTTGGGAAAATTAGGTAATATATTATTCCAATTTCCCTTCAACGTTGTGCATCATATTATTTGTTGTACTAAATCTGAATTGTGCATTATCTACATGCTTGGATATCAAAGCACTACTATCAACTAGTTTTTTAAGCAGAAAACAAGATTCCAACCCTTCTAGCTAGGAAATTATGCTAAAAAAATATTGATTAGGAGCCTGCAGCAGTAGTAGGTGGCGCCTCAATTATCTGTAGATACGCAAAGGCGTTGGATCCCATTTATATAGGCAAATCTGAAAAAAAATCAACCGGATCATAAGATATTTTCTGAAATGTGGCAACGTTGTTATTTAAATGAGAGAGCTCAGTCTGTTTAGATGGCGAATACATCTAAACCACGTAATGCGCTTATACTATATATGTTATCAGGACGGAGAGCTTGCTTGTAGGAATTTATTCTTGCAGAATATTAACGGAAAATATAAAGTAGTTTATTGCGATAGTAGGTAACATAATATAATGCTCATTGGCCATTCAAATATGCCTTCATAAAATTATCAAAAATAGATTTATAATTTTAAGAAGCCATTGAATATGGCATGTCCTAACCACAAAAAATAAATTTCCAGCCTACATATAACTTTTTAGGTCATAAACAGACAATAAGATACAAGGTCTCTGTGGTAAAGGAACAAACAACTAAATACACAATAAACGTTTTAAGTTTTATGTTTGAACATGCTACGAGGATCTACACTTTTGCCACAGTTTAATTGAAAACATTAGGGAATTTAGTTATACCTTAATGATGCAATAATTTGTAGATGTAATTGGTCAGATTGCTATATCCCCATAACGAAAACTGGGATATTTAGAATTTGGCTGCTCCTATAGAACATTTTGTTTACTTGTTAAAAACACGACGGGAAGAACAGTTTTATTATACGGGGGTGTGCTGCACAGAATTGGGAAAGAGGCGTATTTTGAGAACATTAGACAAACTGACAATGTTATGAAAGCTTATTTAATATGTGATGTGCAAGTTTAAAATTTAATTCAACCTCCTACTTGTGGAGGTGGAATATCAACAACATCACATAATTTGCAAAGGTAATTTATACCAGAGGACATGTTATTAAATATGAAATGGTCGTTTTTATGTCAACATTCGTTTATAAAATTCGCATAAATGTATTATGTATGTATTTAATGTAACTTTATTGCCTTTGCACATCTTGTTTCAACTTGTAGCTTGTTTGTGGATCGATGCACAGCAAGGAAAATTGTGATGAAGCAAAAAGCTGATACAGAAATAATTCTTAGATTTGTATCAAGAGACGATTTTTTTAAAGTCTTTTGGAGCTATATACATGAAAGATTCATAAAAAAAAGTACGTACTTTGAAAGAAAGTTGAAAAGTTAAAATTTTCATATTATTATTAAAAGAGAGGCTGTTAAAGTTAAAACGGAGAAAAGTAATAACGTTAAAGTTTTAAAAGAGTCTTCTTCTTTCCTAGCGGTTGCACGGATTACGAAAGATTTGAATAAATAATGGAAAGGCGTAAAATGTTTATGCTTTTGTTGTAAATTCTAAAACGATGCGGAATAGTAATAATGTAGTTCTCCGTTATAGGCTAAAATATTTTCATCAACTTTGTAATTAGTTTTCTTAAAATTTTCACCTGCGATTCTACAATTTATCGTGTACGTTTTACTACTCATGGTGTGAATAGTCATCATTCTATTTCTCGTTGTTTCCTATTCCCTATATACATCATCTCGAACACTCTCTAGTTTTTTTTTAATTTTGGCAAAAGAATCTGCTGATGTTAGCTTCAATTACTTTCAACTTGTTGTAATGCCGCCTTTCTGACTGACTGACTCTCCCTATTCTGCAAACTTTTGACGTTGTAAACTTTATATTAAACAGTTTAAAAATTGGAATAGTTGCCAAAAAATATACAACCATGGTTGCACTTGTTATGCTACTTTCACCAGCTAATTTTTTAGCGCACTTGAAAAGTCAAATAATGTAAAATTTGTTATGAGAGGAGTGTAAATGTTTAGATTACTAGACAGCTTGACAAAGTACAACGACCAGCAAGAGAGGAAAGGAGAATACATACATATATACATAGGTACATACCAACAAACAACAAAATGTAAAATAACTTTTCTCTTTCAGTTTTAAAGTAGTGTTATTATTACTCTTTCTTGGATGCTTGAGGGGGCGTGATAGGCGTGGCATAAAATGAACTGACAATCTACCAGGGATCTCTTTTTGAGCTAAAATATAAAATATACTACTTTCTTAAAATGCTAACATTCCAGGAACTCTGAAAAAGTAGTATGTAATGTCAATGTGTGACTTGTATCGTATTAGCAGGAAAAGTAGTAAGCTCAAGGCTGATTTGTTGTAGTATTTCATGGAAGACAACCATAAGTTGTAAAACTTATTGAATAAAAAGTTTACAATAGTAGCTTACATATAAATACCTACATATATTACTTTTAGAACGGGATGGATTTAGTTTTTTAACAAAAAAGAAAGTGATGCGGCCTGTCTGATGTGGGGAGGGATTGTTGGAGAGCTTGCTTCAGTAAGATGAATACAGAAAGCATGCATTTAGTTAGGTACTTGGTTACAGCCCGCATGTAATGGCATGCAAATAATTTGTGATTTAAAAATGGTATAGAAACGCTACTCCTACTTATTTGATTTGGAAGAACAGGTGTCTACACAGACTGCCTTTAAGGCAATGAGAAAAATTATGGTGGAAACTGTACACTCTGCTGATGTTCAGTGTAAATAATTTTTAATTGCCCAATTACAATTTACATTATGAAGAAACAGAAAAATATTGTTGCTCAAAGTTATAATTTAGTTTTAGCTTTTGTAATTTTCAGAGTTTCACAATAATATTTGTTTTTGTAAGTTCTAAAATTAATGAGAAAATCCAAATGAATTTTTACATCTATTATTTATTTTTTAGACGTAGGTATAGGTATGCATGGTTGGAAAGCTTGCATAATTGTTTTCCTCTAAGCTTGTCTCTCATTAAGAATATGTAATGAAATTGTTGCAGAGATGTTTTCATTGAAGTTTACATAAACTTTTATTTTCTTTGATATTAAATATTAATTTCTACGTAAGGAAAACGGTTAAAGTACACATTTTAACTCAAGACTCAAGACGGTGGGCGAATGCTAAAAGCATAATTGTCATGAGTTTTTTAGTAGGAGTTGGGCCATCTTAATATTAATGTAAGTTAATATTCTCCAGACAAGTGCAGTGATCATCATTACAATTTTGCTCACTAATCTTTTAAATTTTGTTTAATATTAATTAATCCTCGTGTACCTTCCCATCTCTAAATTTTGGCTCCTATTTTGTTTGGTTCCAAATACTAACGAGTACGGTACAGTAAAATTATTTTAGTGTTTAGCAAACAATCAGGCTTGCAAGGTCGACTATGAAAAACTTTACAAAGTATTTTCTCTTGTCACATTCATGATGATGAATGTAATAAATTCAGCAAACATACAAGAAAAACGGTTCCTGCAGAGCTGATTGCGATCTACGCTCCTGCACCGATGAGTTGTTCCTTTAAATTAGATATTTACTTAAAAGCTTTTGTAGTTACCTATTCCAATCTTTAGAACAATCAGAAAGTTTGGGTGCAAGAAAGTAGTTCCACCAAATGCCATCGGATTTGACAAGGATTGACGTAAAGTCTACCCAACAAAAATATAACTTTCATTGTCACTTGACAAGAGTCAACGAAAAGGTGATAATACCAAGAGAATGTGGGATTTCAGAGATTAGTTACTAATTAGTTAATGACACTTGCGGCAATATTGATTTTGTTGTTGAAGTAACCCAAAGTTGGTAGTAGTGTTTGCGGATCATTGCATGTTTTCATCATCAGGTGTTCTCAAGAAGAATGGAACAACGCTTTTGTTTGCGTGATGGGAAATCCTTCCTTGGGAAAGTAGTCGCATGGGTAAACAAAAAATAAACAATGTGTGTGCATGCATCGCTTAATACCTCCCTAAAACAGTAGCATGACATGAGAAAACAGATAGAAAAGTGGAACATGCAAAGTATTAACACAATAAAAATGCAATTATTCCTTTCAGCGAATGCTCAAATATTTAAAGACATGGCTTTACAAATAGACTTTAGGGAATATGTTGTCATATCACTTTAAAGGCGCGCCAGAATATCGAAAGAAGCTCTATGACATTTGACGGAGAAACACACCCATCATTTTCCAACTATACAACACTAATAAATGATACGTGTTAATAAGAAGAAAGGGTAACGGTGTTTTTTAATTCTCGTCACATTCCATCAGTTATTCATTTGCATATTGCATAGCAGGGAAGGCTTGATAGGGAGTAAATCGAACGAGTGAAGCACGGATGGATGGAAGCTTTAAAATAGCGTCGTCATATCATGTCATCTGCAGTAAACAAAAATACGGTAATACCTATAAACATTCACTCTTGTCTGTGTCGTAGTGCCGTTCCATCCATTACCAGAGATTGATTTTCATTTCTGATATGTATGCATATTATTTGTGTGAATGTAATGCCAGGTACCCATTTCTTGCTACCGACGGTTATAGTGAAAGGTGTGAAAATGACGACAGGAAAACCTTGTCAAGGGGGAAAGCACTATAATGTACAATGCAAATGAAAGCGTACAACCTTACACACACTTATTACACAGAACACATAAATGCTCTTCGGCATAATCTTTTCCTGCATTGTTGAAAGATCAATTTTATTTTTCCTATCTCACTCCAAGTAGTCATATTTGCAATTCATAGTATGAATTTCATACTCTCTTCTCAAGCATGCTGCCTTCTTTCACTATACTTTTATATAAGCACTTACCTTTCTTATTTATGACATGAGCAATACAATGCAACACAATGTTATTTTGCTGTATTGTATTCACCATAATATATGTCATGTATGTACATATTTACAGATGAATCTGTTACAATTTTGTCTGTTGCGTGCTCTGTCATGCCAAACAAAAAAGTACACGTTATATAAGACGAACATTGTAAACCCTTCAACCAGAACTAGCATAAGATTCGGGGAGGCTGAAGAAAACGATGTACATAATATGTACGTTATTGGAAATGAAAAGAGAGAGAAAACGGTGCAAATATTCAATATGGCTGCCACGGCCAGAATAATATTCACAAATGTTGTAATTTAATTTATTAGGTAGACTTTTTATGATGCTATGCACGTGTAACCCAATCAACTTTATTTTGTCGTCTTCTATATCGATGAGTCATTTTCAAGGGAATCATTTTGAGAATGATATGAGTCTATGCTGCTGATAGACGTTTTCAGGTATCTTTTCATTTTCATGAAAAAAACTGAGGCAATCAATTCTTTGTTTGTTTTATATTAAAAAAAATGGTTGGTTCCATCGAAAAGTTCCATTGATGCATATAAAGAAAATTTGTTGTGTAATAATAGATTCGTATACGACAAATGTTTATCAGAGATATCTGTTGCGATTGATTTGATATTTTCAAAAATGTCGAAAATTCTAGACAATTTGCAACACCCTTTCATTTCAGTGTTTAATGGTCTGTAAAATAACATGATTGACAACACATCGTTCAAATGATTCTATATTATCTATGATACTGCAACTGCAGTATTAAAAAACGCAGAGAAAAATAAATTGTATGAAAAAATTGTATAAAACAAGTTTAATATAGTTAAGTACATTTATATATCATCCGATAAAATTTATTTCACTGTTTTGAGCTACTACATATATATTTACATATTTTATAAGGGTGCAGTGTAGCTTGAGTGCATATATAAATACACTTGACTGGAACTGTTGCCAAAAAAACCATAAACACGATACATTGTAAATTGTAAATGACTTTAATCATATCAATGGAAAAATTGTGTTGGTAACTTGTCCTTCGCAAAAGTAGTCCTCTCGAATTTCAACTTACATCCAATGGTGAGCAAAATAAGTAGATATTTATATCTGGAAAGTCAGGGTAAGGGCATGCACTATGCACGTTGAATTGGATAATAAAGTGGTCAGTGTATTTGTACACTTGAAATATCCAAATAATACCTAACTAAGCGAAAAAACAAAAACTCAAAAGACACGTGATTAGGTTAGACTTTTCCAGTTTTAATAAGAATAGTATTTTTGGCGAATTCGATACAAAATTACGTTGTTTTGAAAAAAATATATTATAACGTAGGTACTTTTCCTTTCCCAGTAATCACAAATTAGGTATTTAGTTTATTGTTGTTGTTGTTCTACATGGCTGCTACGCTGATGAGGATTTGAAGATAGTGGGAAGGGAAATAATAGTAATTCCTGGATGAAGTCGGATTACGTGGAATTTGAGCGAAAAGTATACAAAACAAACCAAAATGCTTCATGAACTTGTCCAGCACCTTTTATTATATTGATTCACATGCCAATGTTGTGTGGAACACCACAGCATCGTCATCATCTAACTGTAAACCAACAAACCAAGTGTGAAATTGCAATTTTCTTAAGAATGTACTGATTTTGTGAGTATTTTTACTGGTCATTCTCTACTGCAAATAATGATATTTTCTAATATCTGATACGCTCTGTACCAAGTGCCGTTGATATAATAATAAAAAAATCTCAGAGTCCTTTGCCAACATTTACTATCGTAATTCGCCAGTACAGTGCGTTATGATGGGGTTGAAGTGAAAAAAATGGAGTTATGAGCAGTTGAAGTCCATTTATTACGATGACTTTCAGCTATCATTCTTATTCTACTCCTCTAACATGTGAGATACACATATCTACCTACTATACTCAACAGCAACAAATTTCTGCTTTATACAAACAGCGTAACGTAAGTGTGGCAAACAACATAGTAATGTAAACGATAATTATACGTCTTATAAAATACAGAAAAGATTGGATATATGTTTTGTTACATGTTGTTGTTATTGCTGGATCAATATGCCTTTTGTTTTATGATTTTCACTAGAATTCAATGTACGCAATTGAAAGAGGTCAATGGAAAATTTTGAGGGCTTACATAATGGGTTTTGGAAAGAAAGAAACCGAAACAGAAAGAAACCATTCTAATCCAGCAGGGAAATGACATGCGTTGTTATTGTAAAGTCAATTACCTAAATATAGGTAGGTATATGTATTAACATATTAATTGTTTACTCGTAATGATTACCTACCTAAGTCTGGGTGGAGGAAGGGAAATCATTTCTCCAAGAATTCAAATGAATTTTGTACAACCCACAAAACAACAAATTTCGAAAGTCAACCTTCGTTCTCAATTTGCCATTTGTCATTATGTTGGTTTTGTGGTTGTTGTTGCCACAACTGAATTTCTTAAGCGATCTAGTTCAAGTTTCAATTTTCCTTTCCACATGCCACTAAATATAAATGTAAATATAAATATGTACTGCTTTGAGTTTTGTTGAACGCATGCAGACATAATCAAAGGTCGTTCTGTCTCAGTGTAATCATAGTATAATGTAATGAATGGTGAATACCTATGATATTGTAAGATTGATATCCAATTCCGTATTTTTTTTACGCAAAATGCAAGAAACTTTTAAAACAAAAAGTTGACTATTGATCTACATTTCATTCAATCTTGGATTTCATTTTGCGTAAAACCACCCACGTAAGAAAAAGGGCAGCATTATCATTAAAGTAGATACACTCAAAACCATGTCAGCGCTAACCTATACGTCGAAAAGGTGCCTCATCCAAAACGAGTTATCATGTAACATAATAAATAGCCCAATGGATTACCTTTCATTTCGTATCCATGTTACTCAATCTTCTTATGTATTCAATATGTTACGTCCGCATAGTTTGTTTTGGCATGGCTTTTTAACCCTCTGCCTGCACCACCACCATCATTGTTATTGTGCACATGGTAATCTGAATGATGATTTCAGATCCAATTTCAATCCCTCCATCCGTCTATCTCTACCCAGTAGCTCCAGTTTCATTACACTTTTCTCGTAACGAAAACAGAATGCAAAAACGGAGGAGACTGTGCAGCTTGACGATTTGATGCTCTTTACCCGGGGAATTTGAGAAAAGTTTCGGTTCAGCCAGGACGTCAGACGTTATTTTTCTCTTTTCTGCTGGTAAAACGGCAAGTAGTATGCGCTTCACGCTCAAGCAGTGCCTCTGTATATTTTTTTACTCACACTGTCTCACTTGCCATATTATACTCTTTGAAAATTGCACCTAAAATTATAACGAAGGGGCTGGCACAGGATATAGATAAGATATTATTCTCGTAACTTCCTGTGAAAGAAGCAAATACAGTGTCATTTGCAGACCTTGTCTTTCAACCCAAGAAAAAAAAACTCGTCCAATTATTTGCCAGTGGGCGTTCGCGCTCTTTTCCAGTGTTAGTGGCATATAACTACCTAACTATACATATAACAAGCATTTTAGTCTTCCCTGTCCTTGGATTTTTTTATTTCTATTTCTTGATAAGCAAGTAAGAATGGGGAAACAGTAAAGAGAGGAAAGAAGAAGAAAGAAAACTGCGGGATAATAATATGAGGAGATGATGATAAGGATTGACCAGCCCAACTTTTTTTAGAAGGAAAGTTGACAAACAATGTTGTTATACAAACTTTAGGAAAAGATTGAATGGAGCAAATAAATAGGCTACAAGGTAAGGTTTAATGATAAGACAAACTTTCTTTTGGAAAGAGGTTTACTTTCTTGTCTCTTTGATAGTTTGTCAGGAAAGTAGGTATATCGATAAACAGTAAACTCTAATCCCTATTTTGTGTCCAAGAATATGAATGCTCTGTCTGAAGTAGCAAAAAAAACTACATGGTATGCATTTTAAAAATTTAACCACCACAATTTAACTATATAACCTGTATTCAAACGACGAAGGTAAATGTTGAACCATATCATCGTGGATATTAATATTTCAGTTTAAACAAAGGCACTGACCAGAGACAAGGTGAAACTAAGTTGTATTCAGTCAGGTAGGGTTCTTGAATATTGTTTCCTTTTTATTTCTTATTTAGACTCTTCTTAGTTATTCTTTGTTAAGTGGAATGGCAAAAAATTGAAAGAGGATTGGAAGGGAACTCGAGAGAAAAAAGATAATTGGAGGGAGTAATAATATATATTATTCAAGTGACTTGAATATCAAGCACCTACTTTGCTTCCCATCCTGTATTCAGTCGGTATACATTATGTATCGTGACGATAATGATAAGTTGAAGTAAGTATAATTTGATGTGCGATGTGTATACAAGGTATAAAATATTTTCGCACAAAGTTGTTCATAGTATATCCTTGAGTTTGACCGTTTAAGCTAAAGCGTAAAGCTCGGGCGCCCTCCTACGTATGGAAGCATGGAGCGAGTCAATTGAGTAATTGAAATTCTCTGAGACGGCGACACGGACAGAGAGCAGAATTCGATTCTAGATTCAATTATGTGAAGAAATATATATTATAGCGAGTCAACAGAACATATATAGTAAGTGGATTCAGTCAAAAGATAAGACGACTTGAGGGTTTCAACTGAAAGAATTGACTCACAGACAAGACGCAATTTGACAAGATCACTATCATATATCTCACTTCAACAGTATTTATTTCGAGATGAATTATAAATCTTTTTTCTTGCCTATACGTTGCACCAAAATTCTGAGATATTGGCTATAATGAGTAGTCAGGATTTCAAGTGTACAGATTGTTATTTAATTTGTTACTTTTCTTGCAATTCGTATTATTTTGAAAGTTTCGCCATTAATCAGGAACCCTTTAAATAGGAAATCCCTAAAGCACGCAAAAAAAGACTTGACATAATCACATCTAGCAAAGCCTCTTCACTAATTCCGCTGTTGATTTATTAACATACATACGTACATTGCAAATTTACATGATTGTATTGGGTATATTTTCTTGTTTTTATTATCTTCTGGGTACCATAACTACTACAATTGAACAAAAACAAAAATAATTTTCAAATGGTTAATCAACAAATTATTTGTACGTTTACTCTATAACGGATATAAATTCTATAAAATTTGATATACTTATGATCAAATGCTAATTTTTATTGTACATTTTTGTATTTATTTCCATACTTGGAAATATGAAAGTATGCTTTGAGTGTTTATTGCAGTGAAATACCACTTTATATTGGAACATTTTTTTGTTCCTTGAAATTTTGTAGACAGTCGATAAAAATTTTTTCGTTTTTATGATGTATTATTGACCATTGAAAATGATAGTCAATGACTAAATATCTTTTCAACGTGACAAGATTTTTCCTTCCTCGTGTTTCGTAAATGTTAAAATAAATGGTTGGAACTATTTTTGCCACGCTTTGATCCCCAGGATGTATAAACAATAACGACGTATCTATACAACAGTTTATTTGTTTATAAATAACTGTTTTCCATTTCACATGAGAAGGCGCCATTAAATCGCCTTCATCATCATCATCATCATCAATTTATTTTACTGCCCTGTCGACTCAGCTTTTTATCAGTCTCCTTTCATTTTTTTCGCATGTTTCGTGTAACAACCACAAGTCACACCGTAGTATACCTATTGTACCGCAATATAATCAATTATGCATATATGCCCAACTTTTCTTTTCTCTCGCTGAGCGTACTTCGGTGTGGAAATGGCCGATTAGCCTATTTATTTTTGTTGTTGTTACGTCACCATCATCGCGAGAGCTATAGTATAATAATATATAAATTTCCCCACGAGCTTTTGAATGGGTAGATCGCCTAATATCTTCATTTCTTAATGATACTATTGCTAATTTTGCAACATTTTGCGATTACTTTCTACAGAATTACTTTCTTTTTGTTTATGTAAGTACCACATAAATTTCTCGTAAGGGTTCAATGTTTGTTAAAACAAAAGTCACAAATGTCGTGTTTGTAGTTTGTAGCAGCAGTACCATGACTAGAAAATGTTAGAGGGCAACATACCTTTTCTGCAACACAAACAAACCGAACGGAAAAAAGTAAACTTGTGCTAGTAGTACTGTCAATAATAATGTCTACCCGAAAAAAGAACTACAAAGAGATCATATTCCCTTCAGAATGACCTCTTCAACAACAAACAAGACTGGTAGACAATATGTAGTGGTATATATAAGGTTCAAACGGCAAATGACATCGTTTAGGATTATAGGGGTCGTATTGCTTTTGGAAAGAGAGAAAAAAATTCGAGTTTCACAGGTAATAATGAGGTCATTATTATCAAATAAATGTCTAATACCACCATCTGCCTTGAGATCATGACAATGATGATTACGATCGCATAAAACAATAGGTAATAAAAAAAAGCGCACAACCAACGCAGTAAAGGTTTCTTTTACTTTTTAGTACCTCTTGAAGCAGGATAAAATATACAAAAGGGGTCTTGTGCCAAAAAGAAATCTTTATTCCACATCTTTCTATCATAGTCTTGCTTTTTATCCTACAAATTCAAAAGCGCAAAAGCTGGTAGTTACGAAAAGCTGATTGCATCCTTCCTCTTAATATCCTAGCTTCTCGCTTTTGCACTGTGACCACAGTATTTTCTCTTTTTTTTGGCTTTTGGTGATCAAGGGCATCATCATAGCTTGAAGTGCTATAGTAAGAGCAAGTGAAAGGAGGGCAAAACCGGCTGCATCCGAGCCATACATATTTCATGGGGTTAAGAAAGATCAGCATTTTTCTGGTGTTAAATGGACACTTATATGACAATTTTCTTTAAAAAATGGTTTGACACTGCTATGCTGTGTGCGTCGTATTTACGATTTTGAGGTAAGTAAAATGAATAGCCCAACTGTGTTTTTCAGTTATGGTTTTGAACGCAGTGGAAATATGTATGTGTTGCAATTTTTTCCTGTTACACTTTTTGATGGCAACAAGAAACGAAAGAAAAGCTAAAAACTCTTAGTTTTCACCGATCACGACTAATAAGGGGGAGTATAAATATAAATACATAAAGTAGTGTGGGATTGATTCTGCTGTTTTTTAATGGACTGTGGTGGCATATTAAAGCTTTTAGCCTTGACATATACTTAAAGTAAGATTCATTACGTATACTCTTCTGAAACCATTTAGGCCTCACGGTTCTGTGTTAAAGTCCATGCCAAAAGAGGCTCTAATGGTTTCTGAAGGGTATACTATACTCTATTTGGTTTAGACTTTTTTTTATGTATGTATGTTTTTCCAGCTCATATGCACCGCCACATTATATTTGTGGGATATTAAACATTAATTACATTCTCTGCGTGAAAAATCACTAGACATTATCGTGATCAGCAGGAGCAACTGTAGCATTCTCGAAAAAAGCGTCAAGGGAGAAAACGACGCAACATGAACGTCATTACTAGGTGTCGGGATTACATTTATTTATTTTTGAAGGATATGTACATGACATTTATCAAAAAAACAACCAAATATTTACCTAAACATTTACGAATTTTATTTAAAATTTATTGAATCGTAAGCGTTTTTACATTGAAAATTAAAAATAACTTTGTACACGCTTAAAATGTAGATCGAAAACCGCTCTTATATTAATTAAAATCATTTCTCAACTCGAATTGAGATATCAATGGTTGCTCAATTGACGATACAGAAAGTGACTCCCGTCCGTCTATCAAAGCCTTTCAATGCTAAACGAACGCTCAGTGTCAACGGTTGTTATTGGAGCAAACTTAAAGCATCTTTAATCTTTGGCAGGGTTAATTAAATGCAAATCTTCTGTTGACTGAATTATTCTTTAATCAATGTCTCCAGGCACGTCATTTATCTTGGACAAAACAGTTTTCCATTGTCCTCTGTAAACACGTCACGATGAATGTAAGAGGATAACCACTTTTTAACTAAAGTTGACCTTTTCTCTCTATGCCTTCCCATTATTCACTAACTATAAATATTTGGCACTTATCAAAACTATGGTAGTTAAAAAATCTGCCTTGTACACATGAAAATTCGAAACTTAAGAACACTTATGTATGTTTTGAACGTGAATAAAAAGAGACTTCTTTTGTGGAGACAAACAATCATGGCATAAAATTTGCCATGTACTATGTTTACCTGCCAATGCGACGTCACAATTCTTATAATTACTCCTGCCGACGTTAAATATATGCCAAATTTAGTTATTTGAGTGAATTAAACTAAAATCAAACAGGAACTATGGTTGTTTTTATGAGGCAAATTCTTCAAAATTAATGTAAAATATTCAAAAATTTGCATATTTGTTGAAATTGTCAAATATTTTCGTAAATATGTACATTTACGAAAAATGTGAAATATTTAAAATATGTATTTATTTGTGATCATTAATGGACTCTCATTTACCTAATCAGTGTACATACTGACTCTCTGGACTCAACTATGACACGCTAGAAACATTTATACCTCATGCGATCCCGACGCCTAGTCATTACACGCCTGTACTTTGCCACATTTTCGTTGCCTACCTCTGACTGAGTTGAATGATGCTGCTATCATGGTCGTCATAATAGTATGCAAACTCGAAAGATACTTTTCCAAAAGTCAGTAGTACAATGTGACTCTTGTGACTGACATGTAAAATAAGAACCGAACTCGATGTCATTCACTTTCAACAACGTGAGAGACGTCGCACTATATATATCATCCTGACGCCCGCCCATGGATTTTTTCTACAGAACAAAATATTCGACTTGAAGAACCATAATATATAAAAGATTCCACGCGGTTAAATGTCACCTAATGCTAGCCGACAGTGCAATGTTGAAATATGATACTTTCGTGTCTTCTGTTTCTAACTTTGTATAATTTTCTTGCTTCGACCCAAGGAGATTAAATAGAAAGTAACAAAAGATTGGATTGTAGTTGTTGGAGGGAGAAAATTTTATTGCAAAGTACAAGCAAACGACAAAGTAGAAAGTTTTTGTTTTGACTGTAGTTAGAGATAGCCAAAAGAGATGGGGATTGTCTAGAGAAATAAAATAAACTACTATGGTTTTTCCAATATCCACAAGACTTCATGTTCACTTTTGCGGACCACATCAACATATGCGTCCAATATATTCACTTGGTTATTTCATATATTCGGGCAAATAATATGATAATGTGACTGGTAAGTGATCTCTCATGTTGAACGTCTTGTGTGTACTTTGTAAAGTGCACCAGCTACTTGCTTATTTTTCTATAGGAATGATCAGGTTAACGGCAAACTTTGGTTATCAGTTAGCTTTACTTTTTTAATGTTTTTCAATAAAGAAATCTTGTATTTTTTTTGCCACATCTTTGAAAAAGTTATAAAAGAAAAATATGATAAAAATAATGTATTTTCCAAAAAAAAAGATGCGAGCAGGCTTTTGGAAGCTAGGATCCTATGATCCTATTCGTTTCTGATTGATTGAAAAAGAGAAATCTGATTGAAAAGCGAAGGTGATTGAAACGAATGATTAAATTAAAGAAATAGGAAAACAAAGTAGCTTATTATAAAATTCATCCTGTTTCTTGGTAGGCTTTGGTAGAAAATGGGGAACAGATAGTTGTAATAATAAGAGTTCCTAAATAGGGCTGTTAAAAACAGCAGAAAACAACATTGTTTGGTTGTTGAGAACCGTGAACTTCTTGTTCTAGCATTTGAAACGATTCTCTTTTCTGTGTCTACCCAAGCTTGTCAATTGTCTTGAATACTATATAGTGATTGTGTCATGACAATGACGATAGTAGTTATTGGGGTTGCGGTTCTTTATGTACTAAACATTCATTTTTCTCTTCTCTTATGATGATGGTACATATGCATGGATGGGTGATGCTGTGTTATGTTGAAAACAATTCATGTGTGAAAAGGAGATAACATTGGAGCGTGGATCGTGGTCGTTGTAAGAAAATTGGTTTTTTGATAGAACTGAGGGGAATGAATGTCGCTTTCTATCCTCTATATTTATCTAAATAAATCTTTAATTTTATGTACTTGACATTTTCAAAAGTTTCCATGTACATTTAAAAAGAAGAAGAAAATATAAACATTTTCTCCCAGCTCGATGGATGTTTGAATATGTCATGGTTTCTTAAAAATAGGAATAGCGGACAATAATAACCATAAGTAATAATAATACCATAATAATAATATTGATGAAACATGGCTGAAGCTGCTTAATTTATGTAAAGAGAAATAGGATTATATTCATTTTACCGAAATGCATGCTTTCTAAAAATATTCTTTGTAACGACGTAAAACAAGGACAGTGTTATTGTCAAGGACTGTTGCTGTCACTATGTTAATCTGCCATAATCTTCCTTGCATTTTTAATAGTAGACGTTTTCCCCATTATAATCATCAGTGCATGAAGTGTAAATGCTCTCTCACAATGGCCGAATCTTGGTGGAAGTGCAAGTGTTAGTGCACAATATGGCAGCAAGCAACAGCAGCATCCCTAAATGATGTTTGTTGGCATGAGTAAATTCACAATGTGACAGGAAGAATACAACGACGGAGAGTGCCATTTCCCCTCCTAAATCTGTCATGTCTCTCTTTCATCTCGTGTTCAACCCGTTAATCAGCTCCAAATTATGACGACGTTACCGAAAAAAGTAGCAACATGTTATTAACCATTTCATATAAAATTAACATCACAAACACGGCCTTTCAGTATACTTTTATTGTGCTCACGTGACATGCATAAATTAACATTGTTTAAAAAGTTACGAAAAGCTAAACAAAAGGAAAACAAATGTGTACCCGTTTACAATGTGCATTGTGAGATTTTGTGCATGGTGAAAGTTATAAATGTTTAATAGGATGGGAAGGGTGGAAGTGTAGGTAGGGTCGTTGCAATTATAACATCAATGTTATACGATGCGACAATACAAACTTGTGAAAAGGAGGTGAAAGCTGCAGAATAATGCACACGAACCATCTAAATACATTGCTTATTTTCACATGATATTGGCAAATGTTTGCAATATTTGTCTATAAATATTGAATAATGAGGTAGCGAATAACACAAGTTTGACATTGCATTTTTCATAAACTTATTATTGCACAACATGTTTTTCGCATACATTTTTGCACAATTTCAAGGCCCATAACAACTTTGTTGTGAGCATCACTGCCGCTGGCATCTTGTTTACTCTCCGATTTTTTTCCGCTCAAATGCACTAGAAAGTTTGCATTCATAGCAAAACAGATTTTTTTGTATCTATTGAGCATTATCTATTTACATTAC
>JAITYZ010002380.1:0-21197 GCA_027744595.1 Paronellides praefectus
TGCATACTTCCTTCCTCTTTTTGCAATTCGTGAGGTTAGGGTTAATTGAGTTCGTCGAACGAAACGAAAAAGCAAAAGGCTATGCAATTTAAGCGTCGTTGTCCCTGCCTAGAGTGCCTAAGGATTCATTAGGTTTGGCTAAGGAAAAAGTATGTGGATGCGTGTTGGGAGGTTGGAGATACATATATGACTGGCCAATTCTTTTTCGTGCCATCGGTTTTCTTTCTAAAGTTTGCTCGAGGAATACTAATTTTTGCTGTTGTTGTTATTGTTGTTATTTGACAAACGACCAATAGTATCCTCAACCCAACAAAAAGATTACAACCACAATTCATGGCGTGATTGACTGATTGATTGATTGAAAGATTGCATTTGGCTTGCATACATGCATTTTTATGCTATATGATGGCCTGTCATGGTGGTGGCGGTGATTTGATTATCATAAAGGATATAGCTAGATAAATTATGACGAAGATGATGATCAATATGAAGAATGAAGAGACATGGCATGTGAAAGATGACAAGGCATCGCCCAAAAAGAAAATAATTTTTTTGCAAGTTTCTTATCGACAGTGTGTTCAGATGATGAGAAAGTGATGTTTGATCTTAGCCTCCTCAGTCGTAGGAAATAGTAGTACACCTTGTGTACACTTTGTTCTGTGTGTGTTTTAGTCCTTGGTTTTATTGATTTGAAACGCCTAAGCATTAAAATGCCAAATGAAACATAACAAAATGAGGAGAAGAAGGGGAATAATGTTTGTACTATAATATTGGGTTTGAAATGTGGGACACTAACTTAGCAGCACACATACTCGTATGCATGTATGTAAACATATTGCAACAGGAACATCAACAAAACAGCAGCAGAAGGCAATACCCTCTATTTCCACTACAACTGGCGATGGCGATGTGGTGATGGTAGTAGTGGTTGTAGTGATGCTCTACTCATTTCATTACGATATGTCATTATCATTAATGCACATCTGCGAACCAGAGCCAACTCCCTGCTCATCATAAACGCTGCATGCAGTGCAGAGAGAGAGAGATGTGTAAGCATTTTAACTATTATTAACAATTTACCTCTCGGGAGAGAGTGTTTCTATTATTAGCATTAAAATAGTTACAGTAAACTACGTCTAGACTTATGGTAGCGATGTGGTATACTGGTATTAGCATGCATTTGGGAAAAGATTTTGCTATTTTTTATATATTCACTTTCATGAATTCAACACTGTTTCCTTATTCATGAGAGAGGCTTACTGGCCGTGTGTGTATTGTTCCGCCTGTATTATGCATTATCCCTTGTCTGCGTAATTTATATATTCATTTTTATCTGTTTAATCGCTTGAATAGAATACATAAACATAATTTACCGGGTGAAGCGTGTGTGCATGGTGTGCTGCATATCACATCTTGTGAAAATATAGCAGTTGTTGTAATTTACTGAGCAGAGATTATTGGGGTCATGCATTTTATTGAAGGAAACAGGAGGCAACATGAATGGCAGCACAACAACAAACACACAATGCCGTCTTATTACACAATTGCAGTTTATTACTGGCAGGAGCAGGCAGATAATAAATTTGTAATTCCAGATCCTATAGTAGTTATAGCTGTTAGTTGTACAGTTATAATAAAGACCCGTAATAATGATGGATAATAATACCGACGAGTTGGACGGTCGTGTCGTGATATGTCAATAGCTTGACAATATTAAGGAATATTATTAGCAAGTAGAGTAGTAAGAAAGGTTACAGCGAGCATATATTAAGAATGTATGTTATCGATCGATCAATCAACTTTTCAGAGTTTCAGTGTTTATTGAGTCTATGACCTAGTTTATTTATTGAGTGTTTACCCAAAACATAAAATGCACACTCAGCTCAGCTCCGACTCCAAATACAAACTCGAACGAAAAAAATGATGATCGTATAGGTGTACAAGGTGGGTAGAAGCGTTGGTGGTAAAATGTATCAGCCAAGAAGACATCTCGAGGATTTTTCGTTTTGGTGGTGATG
The DNA here is from genome assembly GCA_027744595.1 of Paronellides praefectus. NCBI lineage: Eukaryota > Metazoa > Arthropoda > Collembola > Entomobryomorpha > Paronellidae > Paronellides > Paronellides praefectus. The sequence goes on from JAITYZ010002380.1 coordinate 2,019, forward strand.
ATGATGATGATAATGATGATGATGTGACATGATGCAAAATTGCAAAATACATGAATATGGAAATTGCATTCATCTTTTCATTTAATAATAATATCGATAAAAAAAAGTATATGCACGAGTAAGTGGTGTGTGGGGTCGTTGGTAAATAGAAAGTGCATTAGCTTTATCGCTGTGATGAATAAATAAATGCATAAACAAACATATTCTTTCATTTGCACATTTTTGGCTTGTGCAAAAGTTCCAATTTTCCAAATTAGTCTGTTCCAGGCCAGAAGTGTGCCGTCTGTTTAGTGTTTTATTTGACTGAAGAAAAAAACTACAATTTTTACATCGTTTTCGTGTATTTTTATACATGTGTAGCAATTTATTAGCCTCAAGGAGGTTGCTATTTATAATTCAACCTACATCAACAGCACACGTATGAAATTAGGACAAGATCCAATAAGCTCCAAAAATACGGTATTCCATCGGAGTAGCCAACTTCTTGGAGACAAAAAGTAACTCATGTGATGTACAGGCCGCAGGTGCAATAAAATAATTTATCAGCCAGTACTAGTCTACTTGCTGTTACCTCTCAGGTATTTTTAGATCGAGGTCATGTATTCCTACTACAAAACAAGTGATTGATTGTTTGCGAGTAGTATAGTTGCATATCAAACATAAAACTTTTTTTTTCCAAACAGATATCCAATTAACGTTTTTTCCTGATGTTGTTGTATACGGTAGTGCTGTATTAGTTATGCTACTAACCCAAAAACAAATTAGCAAAGTTTGGCTTATATGTCATTGTGTCACTGTAGTCAGTATAATGTCATTCCAGAAGGAATACAATATATTTCACTTTTGTTTTTAGCCGTTTACTAATAGAGATATATTGCAACAAATGAAAATAAATGTCTTAATAGTGACGTCAGTAGTCAGTGGCATGTGTAGTTTATTGTATCTGTATGATATTGACATTGTCTACACTTTCATATTTACATTCATTGTGATTGTAATCATTGCTGATTTAATGATTCGTTTTGATGTGCTAAAAGTAAACGAATAAAATAGTGTGATATTGAATACGACGGCCTTGGGTACTGTAAACTTTATTGTGGGAGGAGTTACTCGTGAAATTAGAATTGACAAGTGTAAAAGATTTTTCTGGTTGACTGTTTGCGTGTTTATCCAAGACACCGGGCCCCCAAAATTCACACCTTTTTTCTCAGACGTTGTGGTCACCGCAAGATATTAAATTGCTTTATCGTCTTAAATATTCATGATTTTTTTAAGATGAAAGAAATTACATATGCGGTGAAAATTGAAACTACCGTACCTCCCAACAAAAAGCATTCGAAAGCAGTAAACTAGAACATATGAGACACTGTTGTAGAGTACTATTGTTATGCAAATCGGTCTATCACATCAATCATGTCACTTTCATCAGCAGAATGTTTATGTCAAGTTATGTTTGTCAATAATAGTTGAAGTGAAATGGTCACATGCAGGTTTGAAAGATTGGTATGCTTTTTTATGTTGTATTACATTTAATTTCAATTTAATTTCATAAAAAATGGCCTGGTCTTGTTGTCTCAGACAGGCAATATTAAAATTTTGATAAACAATGCGACTTTGTTTGTTGCTGTTGCAAAAATATGTTGCCTCTGCGTCTGATCATAAAGCAACATACGTCACAGCACACCATGGAGCTAGCAACTCAACTCATTCATTTAAAATCAGACAGACAGCTTTTGCACTGCTAATTTTAGGGACAATGAGTTTTTAATGCATATTCATAAGATTTCATTCATTTTTTTTCTTGCAAGGAAAAAAATACAATATAGGTATATAAAGTTTGGTTTGCTGATGCAAAGCTAATTCTACATTGCTAATGTAACGGTACGTGCACAGCCACTCCCCATTTTTGTTTTCCATGATTTTGTATGCAAGTAAGCAACGCAGAAAAAAAGTAGGTAAATATGTATATCCACAATAACTTTAAAATGGAAGATGAGGGTCAGCCATAAAATTAAATAAGATAGTTTCAATAGAAAGAAATTTTATTATAAAAAGTCTATCCATCCATCCATCCGATTTACTGCGGTCTTTTTAGTGCTGTCATGTCATGTCATATTATAGTCATCTGTCCATGGGATATTTATTAGACGCAGGTGACTCAAAATATAAAATTGAAGTGATCAGCTATAGTCATCATATAGTCATATAGTATAGTAGTTTTTATGGTGGTGATGATCATGATGATGACGTTCACTCCCTGCTGCTGCTGGCGTACAGTTTTCCAAACAAATGGCTAAATAATGTTTGCACAAATGAATTCGTTAAGATGCATTTTACAAGAGTACTATGTTCAATTTCATGACTTGGCCAATCCTATTATCTGTCAAAGATCTTTCCCTTATTGTGTGCTGAAGTTTCCATACAATGCTGCTCTGGCAATTACATAATAGTACCCATATTTTGTATTTTGTCATTGTGGTGACCCTGGAAGGGAAGTCGTTTAACCATTATTATTCTGTTATAAAAACTTTTAGTATTTTTGGTTTTATTGTAGTGCTACTTATGTAAAAATGCAAATGTGCTGCATTTTGACTTTTAACACTTTCCATACTTGTACAGCCATTAAATTTCACTCACTACTGACTCCATATTGCATTATTAACATTTTAAAGTGTCCATGCAGTCTTGATTTTTTGCACTGTTTGGTCGTAAATTGACGGTAAAGATGATGGAACAATCATAGTTAGTTTGCGCGATGTTGTACAAGAAGGTCTGCAACATGACAAAAAAGGAAAATGGAAAATGGAAGCTAATTTTTGGTTGGAATGGAATACTTAAAAATGTATGAAGAGTTAAAATAGATGAAAATGAGCGACTAAAATTGGCAACTCATTTGTTAATGGAATAATGTAATATGTGTGTAATCGTCATCATACGGGATTGAACGAGATTAGAAAAAAGTTTGCCGATTTTCATGTGGGCTGACACAGGGATGCATAATATATCGATTTTTGAAAATATACTCATATGACTCATCGCCAGTCATCATAATCACCACTACCGCCTCCAGAACTGCATTCACAAAAACAACACAACTCCATGTTGTTTTGTAATGAGTTGTACAGTAATCATTGATCATCATATGACCAATTTAGCCTGAGGATCCCATTGACTTGTGGCGGTGATGCAATAATTGAGTTAGCACAAAGGTCGGTCCCAATAAATTTGATTCGAATCAATTTTTTAGTGGGAAAATCAAATTATTTATTATAATAATATCACAAGCAGGATGGGCAGCTGGTTGTGTGGGATATCATATAAAATTATGGATGTGCGTCTAAATCAAAATCAAGCCGTACACGGTAGCAAAAAAAGTTCATTATGCATAATTTATTTTTAAAATCTAATTATCTCTTGGCCTGTAAAAGCATTCAAGGAAAAAATGTCTTTTTGTGCGGGTCTATCTCTCGCTGACTTGATGATATAATCGTGGAAATTAGCTCCCATGTTAATTCTTTTGTTACTTATGAGCTTGCTATATCGCCCACCTGAATTAAATCAGGAGGTGGTCAAATATGGAGATCCACACAACATGACAAATCAACAAATAATGGGTACAATTTCGTACATCTGCTGCAAGATGATGATGATGAAGCATAAGCATGCAAACATTATTATCTTATAGCACTTTTAGTCTTAATTTATTTATTTTTGCGCTTTGTTTTGTTGGTTTACCCGTTTTACTTGTTGGATAGCATACTAAGCGGGTCTACTTGGATTCACAGTCCCACACTTATCCCATCTCATTTAATTTTTATCTCGCATTGCGGCTTGCGATATGATATGTTGATGATGATGATACTCACTCTCAGATCAGTTCATCATTCCATGAAGTGGGACCAGTAATTATTTCATGTCCTCCTACATTCAAAATGTCATGCCGTTCTCTCAGCTGCAGAAAAAGTCATTCCAAATTCGTGTGTGCACATCTGCGTGAGCCATGTACACATAAGAGAGTTAACTGAATCGAATTCTGTTCAGTCTAAAAGTCTAACCGAACTGAGATTTACCAAAAAAAATTATACTGACTAGCTATTGTGTATGTAATACATTTTTGTTCAAGTTCACAATTTAGAAAGGTGGTGGAGGAGGAGGAGGAGATATGCATTATAAAAAAGACTACATCTTTAAGATTTTTTTTGGACCGAAAGAAAGTGTCATATTTTACGAGCTTCAAATAAAAAATGCAAATTGTCTCTTAAAATGTCATCGTGTGGGTTTGGATTAGTGTGAAAATAAGGGAGAAGCTTAAAAAATTGATTTTTTGGGGGTTAGTTGATTATACAAAGTTAGTCTGTACTTTATTACAGCTTATTTCACCATCTCTAAAACCCCAACAGAGATATTTTCCTTTTTAGAACATTTCCTTCCTCGAAATCCACCATGCGGCATTGTTTTCGGCACTAGTGTGTTTGATTGTGTAATAAAAAGGGAATTCCTAGTAAAAAGAAAAAAAATGCACTTCACGTGAAACATATTAAACCTTTAATAACTGATGTGGGTTTCTTCCTCTTTCAGATTCCAAAAAGTCATTGTGCTTTTGTATATAGTTCTTCTTTCTGTACCAATATGTTAATGTTTGCAAATAAGTTGTGATTTATTACAATTTCTGCTATTAATGGGCTACTTGTGACTTGGAAGATATCATATCATACATACTTACTATCCTATCAAAGTTAGAGTGTGCGTGTGAGTAGGAGATGGATGGAAAGGGATACGATATGTGAATACAAATTATTCATGATCATCATCATACTAAATGATATGCTATTTAATATACTTAGCCTTCGCCTTGTACAAGTCAGGTAACATCAGAAAAGAATCCACCAAAGCAAAAGAAAAAAAAATCCAATATGTAATGTTAAAGGATGGTCATTACCATTGGCGAATGATTCATGTGTAACCATAAAGTACATTGTTATTATTATTATTATTATTATCATTACGTGCTGGGTTTGTGATCTCTCACTGTGTGGAATATAAAAATTGCATATGTATATATTTAAAACATTATGAATATTATACTACAATGACGGAGGAGTCATGTCATGATGATATGATATCATGCACGAACGAGAAACGGCCACTGCCACTGGCCACACTTCACTTGTGCAATTCCGCATACCTACAAATATATGTGATCATCATCATCATCATTTTACCACCACCACCACCACCACTCACTCATTCATAATAGATATACATAGTCAAAAGTGAGTTTGAGTAGACACACAGGTAAAATGGCAATAATCCATGTCAAGTTCAACCTTCCAAAAAAGGAGTAATATTCTTTTGAAAAAAGGGTTGAGATTTTAAACTTGACTTTCTCACAAACCGAAAACCAATCCAAAAGACAAAGCACATACTATAATATACTATTGCAAAACAAAAGTCTTTTTTTCATTCTTGAACAAAATAGCCGAACTGAAAAGCAAGTTAGTAGCCAAAAGAGTTTGGTATTTATTATATCACCGTGATCTAACAACAACAAAATGTGCAGTATAACAATATACTTTATGAATACTTGAACATTTAGCAAGAAAAATGTGGGTTGTTTGCTGCTTCTATTCATTCAGCCGAAAAAAAGATTTAGCCTGAATTTTTGAAGGGGATGGATAATACGGGGTAGTAGGATTGATATACGTATCTTTAGACTCGCACCTTCATTTCCCAGTTACATAACTTTATGCAGCGGCGATTAATTTCCTTCATTGGGCCATATTACAAGCAAAGAAACCGACATAGTCAAATATTGCACCACCAACGATCCGTTTATTGCACAAGATTAAAATTACTAGAAGAAAATATTTTTTGATGGAGGGTTGCAGCTTGCAGCTGTCTTGAGATTTTATTTTTTGTTCTGCTTGTGCTACAACAATCTATAATCAAACACCCACCCACCCTCGAGATCACAGGAAAATTTAGGAAGAATTTCTTGTAAAAATAGAAACAGTTGCTTATCCTATCACACCACAAATCCTGTTGAACAAGCAGATATATTGACCTCTTCTGTCCTCCTGTCAGACTTTTCCACTCCCACTTCCCCCCTTTTCTGCTATATTCGCTGATTAGCATTATTACCCAGACCAGATCCCAACCCTAATTGTATTGAACTGCTTTGCAGATTAAAAAAACATAAGAACAACATCACGATTACAAATTGCTCTGATATATTTGTTTGCAATGCAAAGTAGTTTCTTCTCAAGACATGAACATCATAAATAAACTCGTATTTTGAAACATGATGAGAAAAAATGGACAAATAATGCAAACTATGTAATATGGCTAGGGCAGGTATAAATTTAGATAGAAAGGGTTGAGCCCATCATCATCACACACACTGATCGCTTCAGTGAGAAACAGTGACAAAAACTTTTGTTTTGCATATCATAAGTATATTTTGTTCTTGGTGGCCAAAAGAAAATACAACAATAAAAACACAGCCGAGATTTTATAACTGCAATAAAATGTGTTTTTAAATGGTTTAAGTAGACACTGACAGACATATACACAGGTGCTTCATATCACTTGTATTACAAATCCACACTAAAATCTTCCCCGACAGAGAAGCAATGTTACAAAACATGTTATGACTAGCTATAGCTATATGGTTAGATGAGTACGAAGAAAGTACGAGGACTTTGCGAAAGGCATAAAAGACAAAGACTACTGCTAGCATAGCAGCAGCACAAAGTTTTAAAAAATATGATAATAATAATATTCTTTCTTCTTGGGATTTGCATAGAAAATGATAATAGTCTCGTGGAATAATAATATACTTTTTCAAACATCATAGCCCTGTTTACAACAATAACAAAAAAGTCGCAACACAAGTAGAAAGATGCAACAATAACGTTAAGAATAACAATACGATTGCCAAGAAATACATAATAAAATAGCCGGTTTGTCAGGTACTTGTAATAAATTCGATCTTTTCAGCTTGTTGTAAAACGTTAAAGGGGTAGAGAGGGGGTACCTAACTGCAGACTGTATTTGAGACACGTTTTTATGTTGCTCTCTGCTCCATCTTATCTCTTTCTTTGTCTCTTGCCAGACCAGCAGAGCTCATTTACTGGAACAAAGAAAAAACAGCTCCGGCAACAGAAAAAGCAAATTGCTTTGGGAGTTTGAAATTCCAGTGAATAAGCATATACTCTTTATTAAAAAGCGTGTGTGTGGTTGTGGTAGCTCTATATATTTTCAGCGACTTTTCTCTTTGACTTTGACGAGTACCATGAGAATTTTTTTTATTATGGTAGGTTATTCAACAATTTGCATAGGTACAGGTAGAGAGGTAGGCATCCTCTTTATTGTTCTGTAGACAATTTTCTCGTTGATTTGTAGAGGCAAAACGTGATAAGCCATGCTGGGATCTCGTGGTTGAAAGTTGATTCTGACTTGCTGGATAAAAGTTAAAAAGTGGTCGCTATGCTGCTTTTTGCTTGAAATTTGTTGGTATATAAAAACTGCATCGATATTCAATTGCAATCTATAATTTAAAAAAAAATGGTGGAAGTAGGTACATTTGTGTATAATATCGCGTCTGTAATATAGGCTCATATATTTCTTGATTAAACCATATTGATTTATTTATTTGTAGCTCGTATGTTGGCATATAACTTGACACCTGACGCAGCCAAATTACAAATTATGTCTATTAATACGACTTCTGTGCTTATCATATCCCTCAGCTTGGAATATTATATTAGGTATAAAGAGTGGCAAAAATAGAAAGAAGCTCATAAATATTTTTTTTGCAAGAAAATAAGGCGTGAAAATGTCTGCAAATGATAAAGTAACACAACAGCCGCATCAATAATCGTGTGTGCACCGCATCGGTTTTGTGTTAGTATTAAAGCAGTTCTATTATAGTTTGTAGAAATAATTATATAATATAATACTTGAGAAAGTTTGTAAGCACAGTGTATATATAGGTATATAATATTATTATAAAATTATACTTGTTCCATTATTTATTATTCTGGGATGAGTGCCAATTATTACCCTTTAGAAAAAAAAACGTTTCCACTTAGTTTAATATTATGGTGTGAAGACAGTATCGCTTATTTGAAATAGATACACTGTTGAAAATTATGAGAATGAGATTCGTAACTAGTCTATCTCTCTGACTCTGAGATACAATAACTTTATACTTTGCTTTTTTTACAGTCTGAGTCTCCCTCGAGTCTATTAAAACAAAATAGCTTGTGTAACACACAACATTATAAAAAAGATTATCAAAAGAAGAAGAAAAAAATTATTGTTAGAGAGAAGAACAAAATAAAAGTATAACAGTATTTGAAGCTTTAGAGTAGTAGAGAACTTTGAAGCAAGCCAAAAAAAATACTAAAAAAGTAAACTATATTATGCAGACGATTACACACACAGCGAGAGGGGCACACAAGGTCATTTCCATTATAAAATCTTTTAAAATTGCTTCAAAATTAGGCTACATCAATGTCATTATAGTTATTTAACGTCACATTTTTGCTCACTTTAATTACTCAACAAGAATGTTTTTGAGCCAGGTGCAATCATTATTATTATACCAGAGCGCTTTTGTTGCATAATAGATAATGCATCAAAATTACATTCTTTTTTATAATAGCTCGCCTGATTTCACGTGAAAATGGCCAGAAACAAGAATGAAGCATACTAACTGCGATTTTGTCTGATTACATCCATGCCATGTTCTTCTGCTACTAATAAAAAACAGAACAAGGCATATATAATGTGTATAAATGAGCTCAGGAAAAAATACATGTTACGCAAAGAACGCGTCATCAAATTAGCAATCCTGAAAAAAATCTATTTTATTGGATCCCTGTCAACGCTCTAATAAGAGGAGCTAAAGAAGAAGAAAAATTGCGCGTTGTTATGTTATTTTTGCTCGTGTTTCATTTGTTTTCCTTGCCATCCGCATCCTCTCGAAATTGCTGAAAATCTGATGATGATGCCGATAGTAAAATTCATTAATTAGCTAGTACGAACTCATTTGCAGTAAGAAGTCGTAAAAAGTAAAGCCGTGCGATATTACGTAACTGCGTATCATGTGACACTTTGAAATAAGAACATAGAAAAACACGAATCCTTTTCTCATTCCCTCCACCATTTTAAATAATTACCTATTCAAACTCTGGAACTTGTTCGCTTGCTTTTTCGATTCAGTGCGCTTTGTATAATATTTTTTTTATTATTACTTTGCTTGTGTGCAACAAGATTTTTTTCTTTGAGATTTTCACATTTAATTTGATAATAAAAATCTATTTTAAAAACATATCCTTTATTTCAATTTACAACATTGCCAGTGAATTACATCATCATCCTTTTGTGTTGATAGTGATAGATTGCTAATCCTGGCTTGTATCGTGTTACCGTGTGTGTCTCTTTTGGCTCTTAAACTTACTTGCGTGCTTGCGGTACAAGAAGAAAAGTGTTACTTGTTACATAGCTATATAGTCGAGGTTGGGATCTCTAATCTTTTCGCTCGTCCATATAGGACTTTTATAAACTAGAAGAGGGGATGAAATGCGGTGAGTGGCTTGGATTGGATGTTGTTTTAACACGAGATTTATTTTTTGGCGAACTTGTCTTTTGCGTAGGCTTAAAGAGAATGGCATTTTTCCATTTCCATTCGTTTGCTGTCTTTTTATTTTTTTTATGTCATCTGACGACTTCCTTACATTTTACCACCACCACTAACCAAACTGCCGTCACCACTCTACCACAAGTGTCCTCTTCTGCTGCTGTGTAAAGTCGTATGTGTGTGTTTGGGTTTGTGTCTTGTGTTTGCAAGGATTCTCCTTTTTTGAATCGTCAAAAATACATTTTTTTCTATTTCTATGTCTCTCCTCTACTTTTTGATGCACTTAAGCATGTAGTAAACTACATTTTTGTCGTATTTTCTTTCTCAAATATCTGTAACAGTAACATAGCAGGAAAAAGAGAAAGATGCTCGGAGTGTATAGCGGCATGGCTTGTTTTGGCGTTTGCTGGTCGGTTCGTCGACCAAAAAGAAGGAAAAGAACATCATGTTGATGATATGATGGGTGCGTTGCGTTACCATTCGATGCGCTGTTTTCGTTTCGTTTTGAAAAAAAATTTAGCGCTTTGAGTTCAAGATTTTTTTTGAATATACGCTGTTATTGTACATTTAAAATACTAATGAATGGGGAGAGAGCTCCATATTCTTTTTGTACATAATATATTGTCGTCAACTGCTGATCCCAATCTTATCTATTATACCTATGTTTATTGGCAGCAACATGCTGTTGTCACACCACAGGAAGTGGAGAGAGCAGTAAAGACATAATTCTTTGGTAAATTTCCTCAATTTCATACAAAATAGAGCTGGCTTTTTACTTTTTGGCCATTTTGTGAAGCCATGTTGTTTTCCACTCTGCATGGTATCTCACGAAAACAAAACGGGACACACGTTCTCAGCATAAAAAAACCTTTTTCCCTTTCTTCTTGTGGGATCAAAAAGTGTACGCTTTACAAAAGTTGATAATATGTAAATTGGAGTTTATAAATGAGCCCTTTTATTTCTTGGAGGATCAAAAGGGCACTAACTTTTGTCAATTTGGCCATTTGNTCAAATGGTCTGATACTCTTTGAGTATGGAAAAGTGTGAAAGAAGGGTGTTATCAACTAATCTTCACTTCGTCATTCGTACTTTATCGTGTCGTGTGACAGATTTGCAATTACAACGGTACTGTTTTTTTCTTCTTTTTTTGGTTTTCTCACTTGAGTATAGTTGGCATCCAACAATGGATTTGATCGAATAGGAAACTGGTGAGGGAGGAAAGAGAGTTATAAAAACCGTTATGGTCAGAGTCATGCGCAGAGGAAAGTTGATGATGACACCCTGAGACAAACGAACAACTCATGCAAGTGTGTACGAATGCGATCTTCAGAATTTCAGATGCTGAATCAGCATTGCTGATAATATTGGTGGTGTGACGGTGTGATTATAATTGGCAATATATCCGAAATTAGTTTTTCAGAAGGTGTAGGCACGTTCACACATGTACAGTATTATCAACCACCGCAAAAACGAACGCTGCTTGATCATTGTTTGTTTTTGGAAATCAAATGCCAACGCCAAACCAATAAGCCACAGAGCCACACACACACATATTTGTGGTATTTAATTGTGAACATGTGTGCATGAGATATATTGTATTCGCACATAACAAACAGCGATTATATTTAAGAGTACACGTGCTTGCGTGTGGGCCTTAAAGGAGCGGTCATCTATGCGCGCTGTGCTGTCACTTTACGTCGTGAGAAATGTTGACGATGATGATGATGATATGATGGGTGTAAAAATTGATCTTGAAAATTCTGCGTAAAGATTTGTAATCAGGAATACGCCCAGCTTTTACAACAACGCAACGAGATGCATGCTAATTGCAAAATTTCATTGTTTACACGTGTTCTAAAAGAGAAGGAGGATGACAATGATGGAGATGTGATGAGATGACCACTAGCAAAAAAAACGATAATATAGTATATAAGCAATAATTATCCATTTTATTCACTTCCTTTTCTTTTGCGCTAGAAGAAATACTTGTCTTTCTGTATACCATCCTCTGCTGTTCGTAAACTCTCAGAATGAGTTGATGTTTTTTATGCCGTTGCGGGGGTGAAAATTGACGGTGTCACCGTTTCCTCATCATTTTATGATAACACACTATACTACACTACACCTCATATCTAATCATAACATAGGCGGTGCAGTAAAAAGGCCTGGCCTGAAGCAACATCGCTTCGCAGTCATGCCTGATTGCTGTTTTATTAATTGCTATCGTAGTTCCAAGAAGGGAATTAGCTAGATTTTGTTATTTTGCTGCTAGACATTGGACAGCGACAACAGTGAACATAACATTCATTTTATATAGATGCTTGTATTGCATGTATACCTATTTTCTTTTATAGACGATGCTACTTGTTAAGTTGCAAGTTATATAAAATGATGCTACATTTTGTTATTACCAAACAGAGAGACAAGTAGGGAGGAACTGTTCATTATTATTCGACATGTAATAGTGTAATTATTATTTCTACATTGTCATCAACCGCAGCAGCTCATTTTGAATAGGAGATGAATAAACAGAAACATATAACATGTGTGTCTATCCAGGAGGTCGCATGAATGTCCAAAATATACAAGTACCTATCTAAATTCAAACTCAATTTTGTATACAAATTTTTTTTGGGTGGTGCGCTCTAAAATCCCTTGCTTTATAACAATGTAATGTCCATTTCACAATTCAACAATGAAATGTATAGCATTATGGTATTATCTACTGAAGTTCTCCTTTTCAGTTCAATAGCGAAAACGCAATAATATATAATATATATAGTTTACGCACAATTATTGTGCAATTTACATAATCCTGACATGCTTTAATTATAAGTATAGTTGGGGTTGAGAGTAAAAAAAACATTTTTGTTGAATGGATTTTTGTCTTTTCCTCTGGTCTTCTCCCAATTTGTAAATGACGCTGGGAAATTGAAGATGTAAAGATTAAGGTCAATCACCAAATCATGCAAATTGCTGGCTTCTCTCATTTTATTGCTTTTTTGCTTCGACAGACAGTTTTTTGGTAATAATAATGAACTTGGGAAAAATTATGTATTGTTGCAATCGCATCGTCATTGTTGCGGTGAGCCTTCTTTTATTTGATTGCTAAAATCTTGAAGCAACAATGTATACATGCATAATACACTCACACTCATTGAAGTTCAGACTCTCTTTTAGCTTGAAAGAAAAAGTCGGTACATTACAAAGAAGAAGCTTTCAAAAGAAAAAAACCTCATTGTTTATTTTAAACGAAAAAGTCTGATATATACATACCTCCACCGTATGCAGGTACAGCAGGTAGTATATTGAAAATGAAAATGAAACGCACCTAAAAATACCTGGAATGAAAAATTATTGGATTCATGTTCATTCTAGACAAATCAAATCAGGTACTATAGTACATGTACGTGTGATGTTGTTTGCTAAATTGTCTGCACGATTACATCAGGTATTTTTTTATTATTATTATGTTGTTTTGATTACATTTTTTGTGTGTGTGGTGGAGTGTAGAGCTTGGCATGAATTTATTCATGTTTTCAATGAAAGCATAGTAAAGAATTTTATCTCAAAACTTGCAAAAAATGTGGCTAATTTGTCAGGGAATTTTTATCCATCATGTCATGCTTAACGTCTTAAATCCTGTAATATAAAATACCCTAATGACTTGAAATCCAAATCTTGAAATACTAAATACATATAATATATGGAATCAAGCTGCGTTGATCATGCTTTAAAAGAAAGAGAATTAAACAAGTCAAGCCAAAAGAATGTGATTTTTTTCTGCAAAAAAATAAAAATAAGTGAGTTAGTAGTTAGAAAACTAGTCAGGTGTTTTACCTGCTATTCTAGTAACAACAAAAATTGGGGGTTGGCACTATTTCTCATTTTTTATGTTGCTATAATGTCGTGCTTTGTTATGTGGAGATCATGATATTAAACTCTTGTATAGCAAAAAAAATAACATGCATGTTATAAGAAAAAACTGCTGAGGTAAATCTTCTCTACAACTTGTATTCTCAAAACACAGCACCATGTCTGGACAGAAAAGGCGACGGAATTAGCACACTCAACATTATACATGGTACTATAATAGTTTTTATAATGATGATGATAGAGCTTTTGCAGCATTTTCATAATTTTGCATGCATGTCCAATTTTTTTTTGTGAGTTGCTCTTTTACAAGCAATTTTTTTTACTACAAGAGTCGCATAGTCATCTCATCATGTGTTCTGTTCATGCGTATCTGATGTAGAAAAAGTCTTTAAAAAATTGTAATTTTGGAAATACTTTATAGAAGAAGAATAGGATACGTGTCTTTTGACGGCTGACAAGAAGATGAAGAAGCTATGAGAGTATAGAGCAAGCCTGTCGACTGCTGTTGTTGTCGTTGCTGTTACTGCTGCTTGCCTGTAGCCTTCTTTGTGTCAAGTCAATCCTTATCCTCCTTTTTGCATATGCCCAAATTGACTCTTCTCTTTGTTCATTATCACGCCATTATCAACAGCATCATCTTCGTATCGTCAAACGCCCAAAACATTTTTATTATAACACCCGACAGCCTTCCCAATTTCTCTCTCAAATCACACACGACACACACATCACAAAACATACAAGCACCAGCGAGAGGACCTCATTCAGACTTTTCAATATGCAAATTGCAGAAATAGAATAAAAAATGCGACACAAATGCCGTTATCGTAAACTTGTTGGAAGTGCCAATTTCTTTAGGAAAGCTCTGTTCAAAAATATGGAGGATAAGTTTAAAAATAATCTATCAGCTCCTGTTGTAATCGATCCATGACGAATCGCAGCAGGTATTGTTTCTCTTCCTTGAAAGATATCGGGTTACTTACTCTGACTACTTCACTTTACTTTAAGTTCCAACTCCAAAGTTTTTGCTTTTGTTCATGAGATAAATTTTTATCTGTCTGCGAAGCTATTAGTTGCCCAGTAATCAATGTAATTCAAGTAATGTGAAAAGTGGAATGGAGGCCATAAATATTAAAAATATCGTAGTTTTCAATTGCAGCTTTGTCTCTATCTCTTTTGCAATATGGTAGCCTTGCTGTTTATCTCTTGTCCTTTGCCTGTTGGGCTGGTTGACAGGAGAGGAAGGCTAGAGAAGCTGGTGACAAAAGCGCGATGTTGTTTAGAACAGCTACAAAATATATATTAAATGATGTACTTTTTTACATCTTCCTCTCTTTATTGCTCTTGTTTCTGCTCCTTTTTTAAGACAAGTTAAAAATAGCATCCCCACCAAAATACACAAAGTAATATGCAAAAAATGCCGTTACCTAATCACATCCGTCTATATAAAGATTCACATACACGTTTCGCAATGTTTTTCTCTGGCTATAAAAATAATGTAGGTATTATCATCCCCTTCATCATCATCATCATCATCATCATCATCATCATCATCATCAGCAGCAGCAGCAGCAGCATAATTCCATTCCATAATGCACCATTCTATGTTAGAGTATATGAGGCGTTACGCGTAACTGAATACATCATACCCAGGCTTAAAGGTACAAGTAAAATAATAACAAGAGATGAAATACGATAAAGTCAATGAGCCAGTGAAGTACCATTATAACAATACGGTACTTGTTTCAGAAGCTTTTATTAAAGAAACATGAACGTGCAGATTTGGAGAGAGATAGAAAAAGTGACAATTTTCATAATAATACCTACACGTAATAACAATAATAATAATTGTTATGCGGATAGTGTTGTGTAGAAGAAGGGGGAGAAGTATACAAAACAGGAAAATATGAGGGGATGATGATGATGATATAAAAATTGTATAGGCACAACAATAATAATGGGCAGTATCATTAAAAATCACGACACATTCATTTGCATATGGCCAACTAAACTTAAAATGGCTATTATAAAAACGACAGTTGGTCGCTCGGTCGGTCGGTTTCATTCACTCACACACATCTACACAGTCAGTTCGTCAAATCAGGAGAACTTTCAATGAAAAAAAATGTTTTGCAATGACTATAAACGTACACATGCGTGTATTAATTCACAAAAAAGAATTGCGTTTGTACAATGAGGATGATGGAAAAAGAAGATGGAAGGGATGATGATTAATGGTTTCGAAATAATTGTTGTGTATATGGCATGGTGGATGGTGGTAGTCAGTCAGTCAGTCCAAAATGTATCATCATCATCATCACCATCATTTTTGTCGTCGCAATCATCGAGACTCCAACTTAAATAATGTATACATGCGTCGCAATTTTTGATGTTTGTTGCATTGAATGCGTTATCTTTTGTACGTTTTTCTGTTTTATATTTTTGTTTGAATGAAGGAGAAGCTCGCAATATAATAATGATCTCCAACTACATCATCATCAGCTGGGTGATAAGTAGGGAGAGTTTTTACTGCAAACAGTATCATCATCATCATTGAATAATGTTAAAAGTATTATGTTAATTTTCATCGCTTGTCTGAGTTTTATGGTGAATTTTGGGTGGGTACTTTTTACACGCAGTAAAAAGAACGTACTACGGACGTACGTGTGTGAGAAGATACGGTATATAATAATAAATTGATGTAATGTTTTTTTGCATGCTGATGATATGGGGATTGTGGATGTGTGTCGATCTGTGTTTTTGAACTTTTTTGCCAACTGAATTGAATCCATCCTTGCAATATACATACATAATACACCAGTGGTGTAACACCACCCTTCAATCTATATTGCATTTGAAGAAAAAAAGTGCTTTCCGTTCTTGCTCAAGATTAGAATGAGTAAAATGAGTAATCCTTTTTTTTCTCCTGCTGTTTACAATATAGCATCAAGCATCATCACCTTTACTTTTTTTGTTTTGCTGATTTTGGCTGTGATGATGCACTTTTTATAGGGCTTTTGCTTGGTTTGCCTGTGATCTTTGTAATAACAACAGAGAAAAAAACCAGTAAAATTACACAAACAAAATTGAAAATGGTTCAGGATGAGATGAGACAGAGTGTAAAGTAGGAAGACGCGCATGCATGGGGGGAATGATGAATCATTATTTTTTTCACTGACTTGCTTATTTGCTAATATATATTTTTTTTATATATTTAATTTCGCTGTTTTGATTTTAAACAAAATTAAATGAAAGTATGTTCATGTTCAAAAGATAATGTAGGAACACATTAAAAAACAATGTAAACTTGTTGCGATAATGTTTGTTTGCGGATGATTTTTCTTGGCTCTGTGGTTGCTAATAAAGACCTAAAAAGCTCTTTTTTCTGTTTACTTAACCTGGTTGGATGCCACTACCTGACTTGACTTGGCAATTTTTGCACTTTGGATTTGGCCAAAATAGAGTGTGTGCAGTCGGTTTGGTTTTTATGCGTGGTTTTTTCCCTGCAACAAGACTTTCGAAGATGTTGCTGTTTTTCTGCTATGCTGCTGTGAATTAAGCTATTCTTGTTCTTTTTCTTTTCAAACTTAAAAAGCGTGTGCTCATTTTTTCGCATCTTCAGTGTTTTTGCTCATTTACTATGACGTTCTTTTCACTTTGAAGGGCAGCAAATTATGGTTGCGCTTCAAATTATTATCATGGTCTATATAACTTTATATATTTTATAATTATTTGACGATCACAAATTGCAATATTTGTAATTTCAAGGTGATAATAAAATGCATTTTATTATTATTTTTCATCATCATTATTACTTTAAAGCTGTTAAATATACCATATTTCATACACCACCATGCATCGATGCATCTATAATTAGATTTTTACGATGGTGTATTGCAGCAATGATATAATGATATAATGTGATCATAATCATAATCATAATATAATGAATCATGATTGTTGTTAATGCCACTTGCGTTCATTTGATGTGAGAGGATAGGGAGTTATGATGGAAGAGAATAGCACAAAGGTCCTTGCTTTACTCTGTGTGAGTTTATAATTTGCTTATTATGTTGGCGTTTTGGCGTCCGACTCATATTTATCCCAGACGTGGCGAGAGGAAAAAAAGTAAATAAAAAATAGTGTGCCTAATTTGTATGCTTAAAATTAAAGTTGATGATGATAACGCCAGTGAAGTGAAGAAAACCTAATAGCACTTTCGATTTATTGAAGCCTCAGTGCATGAATATATAGGGACTTCTTTTTATATGTATGTCGGCGCAAATGACATCCGTCTGTCCACGGGATAACCCAAGAACGCCTGGATCGATGTTTGCTAAATGTTTGTTACACCATCCATCATCATAGGTGGTCTAGACGCCGCCGTATTGATTGACCCAGACCTGCCTCAGGTCAAGTCTTCAAATTGCTCGGTGAAGACGTTCAACGTTTAATTTTGGTGGCAAGATAGATACCGCCCATTGTGAAGTGTATGGTGTTTTGCAGAACATTTAAAAAACGTTAAATTTAAGGTTGTCTACTATTACCACATGATAGGATGGTACGCTATAAGGCTTTTATACACTCCAGTTTACTGGATTTATGGATTTGTTTTTGTTGATGAAAGGTTATGTTTATGTTATGTGTTTCATGTTCTATTTGATTTCATCATCGTCTTCTTGTCCTTCCTGCTCACAGCGGTGGTGCTAATCTAACTGCTGAAGTGGTGAGCTTCATAAAAATGCGTTGGTTGAACCAGACACGACGATGATGATGAATACTCAAAACTGTTGATGATCATAGTAATGATCCATAATCCTTTTAGGACCCTCTGAACTGTGAATTTCGTTATTGGTGGTGGATAATAGACAGCTCTAGTTTTTATTGTTTATTTTATTTTAAAACCTTGCCTTGCCTTATGTTTACTTACCATTCTTTGTTTTTACCTGTCCACGACTACAAAATAATTTGGTTAAATTTTTGGCAGGATTGGATATGTATTATTGGTGTGGTATAGAGTGATTGGTGATTTTTTTGAAGTGAAGATGGATGTTATATAGGAGGTGAGGTCGAAAAAATGTGTAATGGATTGTTGTTCGAGTTGTTTGTGTGGTTGTCGAAATGAATGTCGAATGCGAATTTTTGCGTGAACGCCCGTGGCGTCTCTTTCCAAATAAACTGACAAAGAAATTAGTTTCAAGCAAATCTCTCGCATCTCAACCTGCATTGCATCTTTATAAAATCCCATTTATCATCCACATACCTATATACCTACATATAGCTAAAAAGCTGTTATTACACTTTGGTTGGAATGGAAGCGTTCAAATACTAATTTACAACGTGTCACTACACATATACATGCATATACATCACCAATCACCACCACCGCACTAGATATATATATAGCGCTGCGCTGGATATAATAGTTTTACTGTCAAATAAAGAAACCAAATATTGATGGCTTCCTAGACCTGAGCATTTTTACTGCTTGATCTGACCTATCGCCATTGCGTAGTCGTAAAAGCATCAAAAAATTTAGAGGAGTTGGTGTTTGGCTCCATTTGTTATGGTTTGTTGGAAAAAAACATTAAGAAATCCCACATGGGACCATATAGCTGATATGCATACCTGAAATAAAACGAAGTTCATTTTTTTATCTG
>JAITYZ010002381.1:0-18698 GCA_027744595.1 Paronellides praefectus
GAGAAACCAGGCAAAATGAGAAAACTTTCTGACAAGCAGTCATGTTTGGATAGGTATTTCATTACCCTTGACAAGTTGTACAATAATTGTGTCAAAATAGCATTAAAACTTCAATTTGCATGTATGCTTCTTGAATAAGTGTGCATGCATTAGAAAAGGCTAATTGAAAGTGAACAAATTCGCAAGTGCTGATAAACTATCAAAGGTGACAACATGCAAGTTTAGCAAATGAGATACTGTCAAACTTTAATCGCTGTAAAACGACTCATGTTCTTTCTTTTGTTGCATGTTTTTGTAAGCAAAGCATAAATTTATTACCACAAAGTAGTATCCTATTTTATATGAGGGTACCAAAAAAAGGATCTAAAAGGATGGTTACTGAAACAAAACTAAAAACTACCTAAAAACCGACATTATATGGGGTTTTAGGTAGTTTTAAAGTGTTAAATTTTTATTTTATTTGAAGATCAACCTAAGGCCTTCAACATAAGTTAAGTTATTTTCATGGTTAAGCCCTACTTTCACAATCTATTCTGTTTTAACTGGTCACTGTTGGATCTATTATTTCAAACAAGCACGTTTTAGTTGTATGATATATCATTAATTTGTGTTCGCTAAATTTTTGGTTCAGTGATTCCTGCAACTACAAGTTAAATCCGCAAACAGAAGTTTATATAGTATTCTGTATTTAGTTCAACTTGAGCTTAGAAACTTGTTGAAACTCGTAACTTTTGTGCGCTCTATATAAAAGAGTTTGAGTGCTCTCTCTTTTGAGTTTGTGGTGCAGTTGTCAAAGAGTCTTACAATTTCTCAAAAAAACTATTTACTAAAACTAAAACTTATTTATCGAGTTTTAAAGCGATTCCGTTACCATATTGTATGGAAATTAAATAACTACTATTTCGGTTGCAACATTAGAAATTAAAAAATTATGACTGTTTTAGCTTTACTTTTTAAACATACTTTTAATGTCGAGTATTATTCACACTCTTGAATCGCTATATAACGTAATGAATATATTTGGTGTACCCTGTCCGTAATATTTCAATACTAAGTATAATAAAGGTAGTAATTTATTGTCACGGGAATACCTTTGAAAAAGACAGCCGGGAATGTAACATTGACATACATTTATTATTTAAAAGCAAGCGTGTCTGTGTAGTTTTACTCATTAAAGAAGTATTAAATATTGTGTCATTTTGTGAAGCTTCTTTGTAAGCATTAAACTTAATAGAGTGACAATCAATTAACAAATTATTATAGTTATAGATGTGATCTTTTTGACATAAAAAATGACGAAATATGCATTACAATATGACACAAAAAGTGAACAAATATGACACGAAATATAACATTATATTTAAGCGATATATACATATTTTATATATTTTTATGACTGTCAGGCAGCTTTTTTTTTAATTTGCACAAGATTTCTCACAAATACAAACACTATTTGAACAATTGACTTTCTTCTTTAGCCTTCTCCGAGTTCATAGCAGCAAATAGGATTTTTTCAAAATTTTGAATAGTGAATATCATTTGACAACCCCCAAGAAACGATTTGGCATGACTAAACCTTGGTTCTACGGATGTCAATAGGACGTTCTAACGTCAAGAATTGATTTTTGTAATGCAATGCGATCAGATATCATGGAAATAGTGTAGACAACCCCCAAGAAACGATTTGGCATGACTAAACCTTGGTTCTACGGATGTCAATAGGACGTTCTAACGTCAAGAATTGATTTTTGTAATGCAATGCGATCAGATATCATGCAAATAGTGTAAAATGCCAAAATGAATGTTTCCTCAGTAAGGTGGCATAGGTAGTACGCAAATCCAAAAAAACAATATAATAATTATACGTATAAACAACATACTTATATACAAAAATCGATGTAATAATGATAAAGAGCCAATAAAGGTCTTTGTCTTTTTGAGTTCAAAGCTTATTTTTGGCTAAACGTTTTTGGAGGTTTTAAAAATTGGTAAACAGGTAGCCAAGTTTATTTTTGTCTTAATAATTAGATCGGAAATCCACCCAGACAAAGTAGGTAACCACTCCACGGGGCATGAATAGTCGAAAAATAGTTTCATGGTCAGTTATGAACAGAAATCCTTTGCTTGCATTGTGTTATTTAAGTGCACGGTTGCTCGTTGTTTTTGCACAGAATTTGTCATTAACTATTGCTTTTAAATTGAATTTATCAGATTAGTTTAATTCTTTTTGAACCAAACTCAAGTTTATAGGAATTGAGTTAACGCTCACATAAGGAATGAATTTTTGGATTGAAATTACATTATACCTTTTAGAAATGTATTAAGGAACCGAACAACTGCTAAAGTTTACTTTGGTTAAGCCAAAAAACAAGTTTTGTAAGTCAAACGATCAATATATAATTAATAAAGCTGTAAAACTGCTATAAAATGTAGCTGATGTGTTGCAAACAGAAAGACGAATTCGAAAAAATAAATAAAAAATTGAAGACTTTTTTAAATTTCAAACTTGCTGTAAGGAGCTGAAAATAGATAGGCTTTAACCAATGGTTAATAACCATTGACCTACGATACCTTGGTGTCAAATGTGGAGTTTCTAGGTTGAGCGTTTGTGAGTTATTGTGCTCTCAAACAGACGGACAGAGAATCTCAGCCAATTCAGTACTATGCTGATTGCACCAGCTACGTAATAATAATGTTAAGGTGATATCATCACTTCAATTTTTCCATGCCATATAAGCTTTTAAAACAACAATTCGTCTTACACAGCTTATTTGACTACAACGCAGCATAAGAACTTTGTACTCAAACTTTAAGAACGCTGCTCTCAGTTGTTTTAGACTTCCCACCGATGTTCCTCCTTTAACTCATATCCGTACCAAATCGTTCTTTATTGCACTGCCATTGACCATGACAACCACAGAGCTTTGTCGTATAGCATTGCTGTGGAACTCGAAAATACTCGAAAAAGTTTTTCATTACCAGCATCCATTTCATTGGAATGACGATCAGCGTAAATTCATTCTCCTAGCAAATAAGTCGAAACTTAGACCATGGTTATTTGTAAACATTTTTCTGCAGCCATGGGTTGCATGTTTTAACAGCGTGTTTGTGTTGACATGCTACTTTCAAAATGTATACCCGGACCTTAATATAATACAGGTCTTTCTCCTTATTGTTCAGTTTCTGCTTACAATTCTCAGTGGCTCTGTTTCTGCAATATTTTATTATCAGTGCAAGGACTGGGTGGAATTTTTAAACAGACTTTTAGAGTTTCGAAAACCGAATAGAAAAACTAACGCAAAACCAAAAGAAACACCCTTTTTAAAACAATTTCACAAAAATGTTGAAGGGAAAAAGCGTGTTCTGTCTGCCGGAATTCGCCAGTCACCAGACTACTTTGGACTATTTTTATTAAACCTGATTTCTGTTTTCGTCTTTATTAACATCACGATTCCCCCTTTTGTCTATTATATTGAGTTAGACGCTCCTGTTCATTTTTTCAGAATTATTTTGCCAAAAGACTGGTACGAGCCTTTGTGGTCCCAGACACTGATATTTATAGTACGAATTTTTATTGGGACTTGGAGTATTTGCGAAGGAATGAATATGATACGAACAATGGCGCTATACATCTTTTTAATTTTTATGAGCTACGTTCAAAACTTGCGACTTCTTAAAAGTTCCTTTGTGTGCAATGCAAAAATTTTCAGTTACAGATCCTTGGCCTTGCAATTTCTGCAAATCAACGAATCATTTCGCATACATTTCCCCATATTTCTATGCGTCATTTACGTGATTTTGGAAATGACAAATACAATTACAATCTTGGGAATCAATGTTTTAGATCCGTTATTCTATTGCAGTATACCACTTGCATCTATTTTCTCTCTGTTGATTGTGGTTTTGTTCTGGAAATTTGCAACAATATTGGATGTGGAAAGCAAAATGATCAAATGTAAATGGCTCAAAGACATAGGAAAGAGTGTTGGAAGGACAAGGTTTGAAACACGGGTTATTAGAAAAAGCATTATTTCTTTGCGTCCAATAGCTGTAAGTTATGGTACTTTGGGAACCATGCGACTGGTGAACATGAGGGGCTATCTTTACTCATTATTAACAGATTCATGTCAGTTATGTGTGTTCTTCAAGGGACGTGGCATATTTGCGTAAAATCAAATTAAATAAATAATTGTAAGATGATTATGACTTTAAAGATTGATGGATACTCTTGCAAATATATGAGGTTCATATGTATCGATTTGGCCATATAACACCCGTGGTAATATATATTGTACGATGGGAGTGAAGTAGCAGAAAAAGGTGGGTATCAAAATCAATCGAATTGCATACCTGTAGACCTTTATTTTAGAATCTCATTACTAACTAAACTAACTATCATTCAATGACCAAAGTATGTATGGCTCTTGAATTTTGACCAAGGTAATAGTGCGCAATTTCAATGGAATAATAGTAACTGCAACTTGTTTAATTTAATCTAATGTTGGCCAGCAAAATCAGTCCAACATGAATTTCGATTTTAACTTTATAAAAAAACATAACTAACCACTATAAATCAATAAATTTGAATTTTTATTAACAATTTTCGCAAAATTAAAATTGCAATAACAAATGATTTTACAATCCAAATTTTGAGGGCTTTATAAACTCTATACTTATTCACAAAGCAATTTTTTATAAACGTTCTAATCTCACATTGTATTAGAAATCAATACTTGATAGTAATGTATAGCTATAATGTTTTACTTATGTATTATAACATTATAAGGAATTGTGCTTGCATGCTCAAAATAATACATCATGTTACACGATTCATATAATAAAATCATTAGTGCCTGACTTAACTCCAATGCTAAGTCAATGTTAAAACCTGGGGAGTAGTCCATAGTTTAATTCATTATATCGTTACTCCCTGTCCTGTCGTACATTATCTCCTGTATTCTAAAATTTGCCTTCATTTCCCAAATCTCCAAACTGCAATAGAATGTCTGTCAACGTTTAGCTTCCATCTGTGCAAAATCACAATTACAGCTACTTATGTTCTAGTTTTCAATATTTCAACAGTTTAAAGTTTTACATGGTGGATATCTTGTTGTTTGCCTAACGTAAATATTCCAAAATTGCTGCACAATCTGCTTCAAATATATTCCGCTTACATGTTTTCTAAGGAACCACTTCAGCTGGAATATTTCCAGTTTCGTCATCCAACTTCTTCTGATATGTTTACTGATGTTTCAATAACACACATTGGTTTGGTTCTCCGGGTTCTGTACCATGTCCATGACTTTGTTTATTTTTGCGTAAAAACTAGATACTTTATCTAAATGTGAGTTAATCTTCTGAAAAAATAGACAAAAAAATATAAGTAACTCATCTACGAAACCGGTTATCGGCAATGCCATTGTGCAAATATACACAACAAAAAGAGCTCGGATGTTTCCCAGTAAACTTGCAGGATGGAAAGTTTCATCTTTAGCGTAATCTCTGAGGAGTCCCACGTCAGATAAAAGTTTATATTCGTAATTTTGAAAGTAATTCATAACACCTGAGTTATGCAAAGATCGTATTCGGAAATAAATCCGTTCAGGTATCCATCCTTCGAAATCCATTGCCAACTGAGTACCAATGAGTACCTGTTTGGTTATGGATATTGGCTGCTTCATGAGATCCCGGTATATTGAGTTGTTTGGATTATAATTGGCTTTAAGTTTCCACGGAACCCAATCTTGTACAAGTATTGGAATATTCTTTTTTGAACAGTTACGCAGTAGCTGAGCTGAAGAAGTATAAACCCGGTCCATTAATCTGATGTGTTTTGAAATGAACTGGTCCCTGGAGTTTCCTATAAGTCCTTTTGTTTTGCAATAGTCCCACCTAATTAACAACAAAAATAAGGTATCCGGTCTAACCGCAGGGACGTTTTCGTGAGGTACATTTTGGACAGAAGGGAGTGAAAGAGTCGGGCAGTCATACAGTCAGCACAAAAAGCAGTCATACAGTCAGTCAGATGCACAAAAACAGCGTTCAACCAAGCTGCTACACATTTAAGTGGGATCGCATATTGGTTGGCCAGTAGTTAAGTTAAGTTTGATTTATATAGTAGTTTTTAATACATATTCTACCTCATTGACTATAAGTATACTGCCGCTTTGGCAAATTCAATTATTGTGCTTTTTGTTTTAAGTTTTTCCGCAATTGAAAGGTATGGGGTAAATGTTTTTGTTGCCGATTAAATTTTACAGTAAAAAGGTTAAATGATTTTGCTTGTCAAAAACCTAATAAGGTAATCCCCTTTTTAGAGGCCACCATGAGGCCACCATACTTTCTGCAGAGCAACATACAACTATCTATGTATTACAATTTCTTGTTTATACACAGTCAACATTCATAATTAAACAACCCACAGTCAACGTTCATAATTAATTTGTGATTTTTGCCCACAATTTTGTGGCCTGTTTATGTAAATGCGAGTCTCCTACTTGTTTGACAGCCAGTTTTTTGTCTGTTCAAAGTGTACACTGCAAAAACGTTCCTGTTTTTTAGATCCAGAATACAAGAGGATATAAACATGGTGAGATACAGAATAAAATAAATGTACTTTACTTACTTACGCACATCCCACCTCCATTTTATGTTCAATAGTTTCCAATATAGGGATATAACCGAATATCTCGGCAGCTCGACACAATTCGCTCCACGCACCAAACAAGCTGGACATGTTTCGATAATTTTTTCTACCTTATTATCCGTTTTTCTATCGTACTCTCCTGTATGAACAGTTTCCGAGTATACTTCATATGATTGGTTGATCATTTGTGCAATATCTGTGAATGGAACAGGACGACGAGGACTGACCAGCCGGTCAATATTTTCTCTTTTGTAGGCGCTGCTCAAAATTAGACCAGCAAGCATTGAGAATGTACCGTTGAACTCAGTTGCAAAAGTACATGATTTTTTACTTCAATTAAATCAGTCTCAAAACCACGCACAGAAAAAATGACGTTACAACAGGTGGTGCAGCTTTTCATAAACAAATCCCGGACTTAGTAAACGTATGAAATAACAGCTATATTATAAGAAGTAAATAAGCGAGGTCAGATGCATTAGTAGTAAAAAAGGTTATCATCAGTTGAATTTTTGAACAAACTTATGAAAAACCTTACGTATCTATTTAAAACAACAAACTATTCGATTACATACACGTGTGAGGCTGACATTAGTCGGAAAGGAAAACTTGGGGTTCTCACAAAGTTACACATTGAAGCCAAACGGCATAGCAATTTCTGTCGAAGAGTGGTCAGGCAAACGTTTGGAGAAAAATCCAATAATTAACATGATATTTTAAATTGAATTTTGCTTTTCTGCAGCGCAGTATAGATAGCGTGAATAGAGAAAAACATGTCGTGATGATGAAAAAATACAAGTTATCTAAACATTAAAATGGAAAACTATAACTCACTTCCTGAAAGATTAAATTTGTTTTTTTTAAACAATTTTACTTCCTCCTTAATAAACACAGAACTTTGATGGGGAATAATATATAGGTAGAGTTTTATTCTTTATAAAAACCGCAAAATACATAACATAATTTTTGCAAGTTAAATTTGACGATCAATAGACAATCAATTTCATTTCCCCCATTCAATGCAAGTTCAGTTTTTGCAACTAGCATTAAGCCTGATAGATTTAGCCAAGTTTTAGAAAACTCAACCGGTTTAACTTCTTCACCGAGACATTTCCATCACTCATTTGCGTTGCATAGAAAAACCAAACAATTTGTACTGTAATACCATGACAACCACGGAGCTTTGTAGATTAGCATTGCTATGGAATTGCAAAATTGTCGAAAAAATCTTTCATTATCAGCATCCATTTCATTGGAATGAAAAGCAGCGCAAATTCACTCTGCTAGCCAACAAGTCAAAACTTAGACCATGGTTATTTATAAATGGATTTCTTCAGCCCTGGGTCGCGTGTTTCAACAGTGCATTTGTTTTGACTTGCTACTTCCAAAATATATACCCAACTCTCAACATACTTCAAGTTTTAATGCTAATCGTGCAGTTTCTGCTTACAGTGTTTAGTTGCTCTACCTCTGTTTTATTTTACTTAAACTGCAAAGACTGGGTGGAATTTTTGAATCGACTTTTAAAATTCCCGAAACCAATTCTCAAGATTAAATCAAAGTCAAGTGGAAAATTATCCTGTAAAAACTCTCGAAATAAATACAAAGAGAAAACTCGTGTTTTGTATACCGGAAATAGAAAGACACTCGATTATTTTGGAATATTTTTAATAACCGTAATTTCCACTTTCTGTTTTCTAAACATAACTATCCCGCCATTTGTTTATTACTTTGAACTGGACGCTCCCGTCCATTTCTTCAGAATCATTTTCCCTAAACACTGGTTTAAATCAATGTGGTCCTGGACAATATTATTTCTAGTACGAATTGTCGTTGGAACTTGGAGCATCTGCGAAGGAATGAATATGATGCGAACGATTGCACTATATACATTTATAATTAAAATGAGTTATGTGAGAAAATTACGTCAACTTCAAGCTTGCTCCGTGTCTTTTGAAGAAATCTCAATTTACAGATCTTTGGCATTGTTATTTTTACAAGTCAATGAAACGTTTCGCATAAATTTTCCAATATTTCTGTTTGTGTTTTATATAATTTTGGAAATGACAAATACCATTGCAATCCTGGGAATTAATATTTTAGATCCGTTGTTCTATTGCAGCATACCATTTGCATCCACCTATGCCTTAGTAGTTGTCGTTCTGTTTTGGAAAATGGCAACAATAATGGATGTGGAAAGCAAAATGATCAAAATCAAATGGCTAAAGGATATAACTAAAAATGTAGGAAGGACACTATTCGAAACACGGATTATGAGAAAGTCGATCAGTTCCTTACGCCCAATAGCTGTAAGTTATGGCACGTTGGGGACCATGCGACTGGTGACAATGAGGGGATATATTTACTCATTGCTAACGGATACATGTCAATTATGCATTATGTTGAAAGGTCGTGGCATATTTGGGTAAATTAAAGACTAATTAAATATATGTATTACAATTTGTGTAAAATTAAGCAACCTGAAGTATGGTTTAAAAAAATTACCCTAAAATCAATGACGAATGTTAACATTGATGATTATAAATTTATTGAATGAGCTGTTTTATTACCACCAGATTATTTTATCGCGACAATTAAACATATATAGTTAATCATGTGGCTAAATAGTTTATACATATATAAGTACAGCTTATAACCAAGGATTTGAAACTTCCACCCCTATTTTAGATGGCTGATGGAATAAATGGCATTAATTGGCCGAAATGGATTTATTGTCCAAAAACGGAAGAAAATAGTTTAATATGCCCCATTCACTCAATGATGCATACATGCTACATAGTTCTGTACTTTTTTGTTAATAAAGCAAAAATCTAAAGCTCCACAATAATCGGAACGTCATGGTTATAGAATTCCTGTTTGTTAAGAAATATACTGCTTTTGTGTTTAGGGAATATTGCTTTATTATATAAACCTTGCAATTTAATTTTAAGTATCTTGAGTGAAGTACCTTCGGTTTTGGTATTTAAGTATCAAGAATATTTAACGTATTCCTTCCAATTGCCAATCGTCAGTATAATTCTGTAAGGAGCCCCAAACAAGAAATCTGTGCAAAACGTCGTGACAAAAAATATCATTTAGTGTAAGGAGTCAACAGAGAATGTCAAGCTGTGTTAAAAGGAACTACAGGAAAGTATAGGGTAGATTGAACTTTTATTTCCAATTCTTTTACCATTAAATTTGCTACATTTTGATATATACATCATCGTACTTTGTCAAATATTACCCGCTAAACTTAAACGAAGTAGTTGACATAGGAAAAAGGAAGCTTTTAATGTTTTTTAATTATAAGCATGTGACATGCGGATTGATTTAAAACTTGTAAAGAATATAAAGTTGCTCATTAAAATAAGTTAATTTGGTCTGGTGAATGTGCCACATAATTTTGTCATGCTTTATTTTTCACATTTTCTCGAAAATTCTCATTATGTTCCAAATAATTATGCTCCTTTCATCTCAGCTTGACATTCTCTGTTGACTCTTTACTTTAAATGATATAAATCATTTTTTGTTTTTGTTTATCAATTTTTGTGTACAGCCTAAAGATTTTCAAGTATATTAAACTAAAGAAGATTTAAAAGTACAAAGTACAACTTAGTTTTTTTTGACAAATCATGTCAACAGTATAATTTATATCAACCAAAGCAAAACTGTATTCTATTTCTGATAAAGCTTTATCAGACATATATTTATAAACAATTCATATAATACATGCCATGCTAGTATGAAAATTTATACAATTAATTATTCAAATGTTATGCTTCACTCTCCAAAAATGGATTTTTTTCTTTAAAATTACTTTCAAAGTTAAACGACACAGTAGCTTTCTATGTACTGTCGTCAGTTTCAGCAAACCATAAAATATAAACATGTTGACCGCCATCACTATATAACTTACACAGTACTACCATTCCATTGATTTACCGCAATTCGATCTAAATAAAGTATTTTTAAGTTGAATAACAAACAATATATATTTTTAAGCTTATGCGACAAAACTCGACCCACATTACATTTATAACATATTCTGTAGTTATTTATTCTCCAGTGACGCTTCGGCTTTGCTCAAATATCTGCATTGCAGCATTTCCACAACATAATACTACATCACCATGACAACTACGGAACTTTTTAGAATGGCATTGTTTTGGAATTCCGAAATTCAAGAAAAAATCTATCACTATCAGCATCCATTTCATTATAACAACAACAAACGAAAATTCACTTTACTACAAAAAAGATCTAAAATAAAGCCATGGCTCTTGATAAACATTTTTCTGTAGCCATGGGTGGCATGTTTCAACAGTGCCTTTGTATTAGTTTGTTATTTTAAAAACATTTATCCAAATTTAAATATCCTACAAATTCTTTTTCTTACTGTTCTGTTTATGCTCACCGTACTCAGTGGTTCTGTTTCGGCAATTTTCTATACCAACGGGAAGGATTGGGTGGAGTTTTTTAACCAACTTTTAGGATTTCAAAAACCAGACTGCAAAGCTACAGAAAGTATTAATCAAAAATATGGCGGCAACAAATTTCGGGACACGATTAAACTGAAAACGGATCAGGTTTATAGTAGGAACAAGCCCCGAGATTACTTTGGATTGTTCCTCTTGTCCTTAATTGCTAATTCTCTATTCGTAAACATAACCATCCCACCTTGTGTATTTTATTTTGAGTTGGACGCACCCGTGCATTTCTTCAAAATAGTTTTGCCTGCACATTGTTATGAAGCCTCGTGGTCCTGGACAATAATATTTGTTGTACGAATTTTCATTGGCACTTGGAGTATTTGTGAAGCCACTAATATGATGCGGACACTGGCCTTGTATATCTTTATTATAATTATGAGCTACATCAGAAACTTACGCAATCTTAAATCACAACGCATGTCCAGAGAGAGCATACACATTTATCGAACTTTAGCTATGCTATTTCTACAAATAAACGAATCTTTTCGCTTAATATTTCCAATATTTCTGAGTGTGATGTATGGTTTCATGGAACTGTCGAACACCATTGCTATTCTTGGACTGAATGTGTTGGATCCTTTGTTTTACTTCAGTATTCCATTTGTAGGAGTGTATGCGTTCGTTGTTGTGGTCTATTTCTGGAAAATGGCAACACTAATGGATGTAGAAAGTAAAATGATCAAAAATGGATGGAAAAGGAATTTGGCCAGAAAGGATGGCAGGACCAATTTTGAAAATAGGATACTTCGGAAAACTCTGATTTCACTACGTCCAATTGCGGTAAATTATGGCACATTAGGTACGATGCGACTGGATACAATGAGGGGATACCTATTCTCATTGTTGACAGATACATGTACGTTATGTATTATGCTGAAAACACGTGGCCTATTCAAAGGAATGAAAAAATAGTTTAAATAGTTAATGTATTCATATAAGTTCAACGTGTGAGTCTGGACGTCTTCACTAATTTTTGTTCAGAACAGTTTAAATTTCACAATTTTATATTTAATTGTTTTCACACTTTAGTAATTACCCGAAGTTTACTTGCTGCAATAGGAATGCAGGGATTTAGCAACAGCTTGTTGTAAATACGTAATATGTAAGAATGATTACTGTAGTCAAATGCATAACTTGGATTACTTAAAATACATAAAATATGAAGCACAGCGTAAATTGTTTTTTTCGTACGTTCATTTGAATTGAATACATATCTGTACTTTTACAGTTATTATTTTCTTTTATTTAAAGACAACGTTTTTAAATACCAATATAAAACCTGTTTCATTTCAAGAATTAAATGGATAATGCTTTAAATATGCTTGTAAATGAAGTAAAACGTAAATAACTAGAATATTTATAGATGACAAATGTTGCTATAATCAAACATCTTAATTGTATAAAAATAGGAACTTTATTTTACATTCAAACAATCTTGCTTGCTTTAAATCAATATTTAACTTTGTCGTGGTTTAACAAAAAAAAACACTTTATATTTTTGGTCATTTTCCTCCACATTTAAATTTAGTTAAAAACTTTCAATGTACTTTTACATGAGACCAATAAATTAAATGTTTGAAAATTTATGGTTGTCTTGTCAAATGTTTATGTCTTGTGTCTTTTCATGTTAAACTACCAGTTTGGAGAATATGGAAGCGTATAACATTTTAAATAATGTTTTTGGAGCACAGTTGAAACTACCTTGTTGATATCAATGAATATGTGGAGTAAATCCACCTTATTTATACACTACCAATCCATATCCTTTAAATTTCCCCTCGTTGCAAGTTGCAACCTAATTTAGTGTTTTGAACTTGAGTAACAAAGCAAACATATTAGAAATACACACCTTTTATCGCAGTTACACCCAATTTTTTAAAAACACTGCTGTTCCATGCATGACAAGGACTCTTTCATTACATGGAGTCTTTTCATTACATATTTGCAGTGTATTTTCATATGTCTTAACAATGCGTTTGTGTTAAAATGTTATCGTCAAAGTGTCTAATTTTATGTAATTTCCAGAAATAACTGTTTTTTAGCTAAGTAGCATACTATGATATTCCCAATAAACTTGGAGTAGCTGATATACTTGGCAGGAAACACATTTCCTGTATATAAATTGGTTTCCAACGGTGCCATTTTGATTCCTCACTGTTCCGCCATGTTAACCTTTAAACTAATCTATTGAACTTGAAAAATAATATGTGCATCCTTTAGTTCATGAAATTGCGTAAGTGTTTTTGTGAATTCAGTAGAACATAATATGGATTTGAAGCATGATACGTATCACAACTGCATTGCGATGGCAACCACACAGCTATGTCGCGTTGCATTGCATTGGAATTCCGAAATTTTGGAAAAAATCTTTCACTACCAACACCCATTTCATTGGGAAAACCAACAAAGCAAATTTGTTCTTATTCAAAATAAATCAAAATTAAGGCCTTGGTTTTTCATAAATATATTTCTACAACCCTGGGTGGCATGTGTTAACAGTACATTTGTTTTGATATGCTACTGGAAAAACTTATACCCAACTCTGAATATATTACAACTTTTTATCCTCATTGTTCAGTTTTTTCTTACTGTACTCAGTGGATATATTTCTGCAATATTTTATTTGCATTCTAAGGACTGGGTAGAATTCTTTAACCAACTTTTGAAATTTCCCAAACCAAAAAGCAAAGCGAAAGCAAACTCGAATATAAATTCCAGAGTAAAAAGAAATGCAAAATATGTCATTCGACAATTTCGAACCAGAGTTAGACCCAAACCTCACTTGATGCTGACTAGGAAAAGGTCACCTGATTACTTTGGAATATTTTTATTGGCCCTCATTACTACTTGCTGTTTCCTCAACATAACAATCCCACCTTTTGTTTATTATTTTGAGTTGGACGCCCCTGTGCACTTCTTCAGGATTGTGTTGCCCTCAAAATGGTACGAGCCATTATGGTCTTGGACACTAATATTTATAGTAAGAATTTTCATTGGCACTTGGAGTATTTGTGAAGGAATGAATATGATAAGAACAGTGTCGCTCTATCTTTTTATCTGCATCATGAGCTATGTTAAAAAGTTACGTGATTTAATGGCCAGTACAGTAACCAATGAACATATATCGATTTACAGATCGTTAGCAGTTCTGTTTTTGCAAATTAACGAATCCTTACGCAAAATCTTTCCAATATTATTAAGTGTGGCCTATGTAATTCTGATAATGACTAATTCAATTTCCATCGTGGGAGTAAATGTTTTGGATCCTTTGTTCTATTTCAGTATACCACTTGCATCAACTGGCGCTTTGCTAATTGTTGTCACTTTATGGAAAATGGGTACAATTATGGATGTGCAAAGTAAAAGGATCAAATACAAATGGCTCAAGGATTTGAACAGAAACGCTGGAGGAAACCAGCGTGAGATTTGGATTGCTAGAAAATGGGTATTCTCCCTGCGTCCAATATCCATCAATTATGGAACGTTAGGAACTATGCAACTGGTGACCATGAGAGGATACCTGTACTCATTGTTAAATGATACATGCACATTGTGTATCATGTTGAAGGGGCGTGGTTTATTTAAGTAAATCTTTTATTTGAAATGGAAAAGGAAATATCACAAATAAATTTAATTATACTATATTTTTTGCAGGATTTGTTGTAAAACTCCAATAACCTTAATAGCATAAATCTAAAAACAACTTATTTACAGATAATTCATTCAACTCCCATCTCACTTTTAGTATTTCCACACATACCATTACAACAAAATCAATACCAATAAACTTGTGTATCCGTTAGGCGTTTTCATCTTAAATCAGATATATTTGATTTACCTATGTTTATTGTCATGCTAATACTCTTACCTCATAATACGAGGCTCGTATGACGATTAATAATAATAAATTTCGTACTACCTATTTATAATATTTTTATTTCCAAGCATTTTATAGTTTGTTTAAAGTGTAGTTTGTGCTTAAACAATGTTCGTGGTTAACTGAATTGTTTTTATCGACTTTAAAATCAAGAAGTTTTGCCGTGGTCTCCCGAAACTTTAAAATAAATAAAAGTTTGATCTTCTTATTTTCAATAACTAGCTGCTAATAATATTGAGACATAACAGTTATCAATAATAACTTCTTATAACACTGAATTATACCATCGAGCTTAGTATCAAGACGTCTTATGTATACTTGATTTTAGAAAAACATTTGTATCGTACGTTGTAAAAAGTCCTAATGTTTACTCAATAAAATCGAGTATTGCAGTTTATTGTTAGCAAACGAGTTGATGAGTAAATTCGTTGGCTTAGGGTAAAATAAAGAAATCATGATGAAATGGTAAATGCGGGAAACCGGGAAATGTTTTTATGTGTGCAGAGCTTATCAATTTAGGCGGAATCTTTACGATTATTGCATACTGACTCCTTTTAAACACAAACCTAGTGGGAGCCGTCATATGTGGCTTCACAACGTAAATATACGGCAACTATACAGCTTATTCCAATGAATTTAGCAGGCACCCGGTCGAAATGCTTGCAATTAAGCACTGTAACATCTATGTGAAAAACTATCACATCTAAACATCTAAACATCTAAAACTTTCTGTTTTAAGAGCACCAGGAATCAAACCTGGGTATTTTTTTTATTAAGACATGTATGCGCTTTTTTAATTTAAATTAATCCTTGATAAGCGTCACTAAAAATTTTCCGACTATTGGTTAATTGAATGAAACACGGTAATGAATTTTTACTGATAATACAATTTTACTTCCTTTATTTCGGCCTCGTCCCGACAAATTGTTTTTAAATTTAAAAAGAAATCTTTTAAGGTCGTACCAGAACCGTGTTTACTACAGCAGTATTATTTTTTATTTGCTTCCGGAAAACTCAGGAAGTTTTTATCGTTAAAAAAATCGTTTCCAAGAAGTACACAACATTTCAGTTCAATTGATCAATTTTTAAGTAACATTAGGTTCTACTACCAGTTTTCTTCTTTTGTTCCTGGCTCGTTTTGACGAAACTTTTGAAATTTAAATAAATCGTTTTAAACCTGAACAAACCCTTTTCATGTTTCATGATATTATCGAGGACAGGTATTCTATTTTGTAAGTTTAATTTAAAAAAAAAATACAATTTGAAGTCTTTTTCCAAATACACGATACCAAGCGCTTTTTTAAATTCAAATAAGTCGTTCACAAGCAGTACAAAACGTTTGTATATTCTAACCAGTGCTGGCAAAAAAGCGCTTTTTTGAGAAAAAACTTTTGCTTTATTGCTTTTTTGCTGTTTTGTTAAATACATGGGGCGTATATAGAGGGTGTTGGCAAAAAAGCGCTTTTTAGAGACAAAAAACTTTTGCTTTATTGCTTTCAAAAAAGCAAAACAGCATTTTTGCTTTTTGCTTTTGCCAGCACTGATTCTAACAATTAGTTTATTCAATAAAATACGGAAATAGTGTTAATTTACTACCTTCATCTCGGCCTCGTTTTTTAATTAAAATAAATCATTTCAAAACACTAAAACAACAGTTTATGCTTTAGCAATAATACTACGTGTTTGCTTCCGTATATTTCGTAAATATTTTTAATTGTTATTGAACTACATCGTTTTCAGGAAATTCAAAAACTTTAAAATGATTATTTTTTAACAGTTACATCAGGTACTATACTTTGAGTTGCTGCTTTTATTTCCACATAGCTTCGAGAAACAACTTTTCTTGATAACAAATGTTTGAATGAAACCCGGTAATATCGCTCTTTTGTTTCCGTATTATTTGCACCATTGAAAAAAGTCTTTAAAAATAAGTTATTGAACAGTGCACATGCATTGTGTCTTCCGTTGAGACATAACTATATAATGTAATGGTAGGTTGTAAAGTAGATGTTCGTTTAACCAGGAATTAAATTTCGCCTAAACTAATTACCAGAAACATAATTCGAATTTTGAATTTAGTTTTCGAAAAATCCAAAACAGCGACTCGGTCGGCATATATCATAAAAATCTTTTAAAGAACATCTCGCGAATTAAAATTAAGAACACAGTTAACAAAAATACAAACTTGATATACAGTACAGATATATTCTATAAGTATTGATAAAACAGGTTTCTTTAAGCGCTCAGGAACTTTCAAAACATGACTTTTGTTTGAACAAAATATATCAGCAAAGTATTTTCTAGTACTGTTTATTAAAATAATATGGCAGCAACCGAGCTTTGTCGTGTTGCATTGCTATGGAATTACAAAATTCTGGAGAAGATCTTCCACTATCAACATCCGTTTCATTGGAACGATAAGCAACGTAAATTTAAAATAAGTCTAAAATAACCCTCCTACAAAATAAGTCCAAATTAAGACCATGGCTTTTTATTAATATATTCCTTCAGCCGTGGGTAGCATGCGTCAACAGCACAGTTGTGTTAACGTGCTATTTTAAAAACTTATACACATCCCTCAATATACTCCAGCTTCTAATCCTCGTCGTCCAATTTCTTGCTACCGTAATTAGTGGCTCGATTTCTGCTGTATTATATTTAAATTCAAACGATTGGGTCAAAGTTCTCAATAAACTTTTAGATTTTAAAAAAGCAGACGGTAAATCCAAAGAAGGCTCTAAACTGAGATCAATGATGGAATTAATAGTTAAAAGCAAAGGACACACAGATTTCTTTGGAATGTTTCTTTTATCTATATTGCCAGTATCTTGCTTTTTCAATCTTACGATCCCTCCTTTTGTTTTTTATTTTGAGTTAGACGCTCCAGCACATTTTTTAAAGATTGTGTTCCCCGAACAATGGTACAAGCCTTTGTGGTCCTGGACACTAATATTTATTGTACGAATTTTTATTGGCACTTGGAGTATCTGCGAAGGCATGAACATGATACGAACATTTACTCTATATATTTTTATAATCATTATGAGCTTTATTAAAAAGTTACATGTTTTAAAAGAAAGTGGTGTTTCTAACGAGAAGATAGGGATTTACAGATCTTTGGCGTTGCTGTTTCTACAAATAAACGAATCTTTACGCATATTGTTTCCAATATTTTTGAGCGTGGTTTATGTGATTTTAGAAATGACCAATACAATTGCCATTCTAGGAATAAATGTTCTGGATCCTCTCTTCTACTGCAGCATACCGTTTGCGTCAACTTGTACGTTTGGAGGTGTTGTCTTTTTATGGCGAGTGGTGGTAACAATGGATGAACAAAGTAAAATAATTAAA
The DNA here is from genome assembly GCA_027744595.1 of Paronellides praefectus. Taxonomy (NCBI): domain Eukaryota; kingdom Metazoa; phylum Arthropoda; class Collembola; order Entomobryomorpha; family Paronellidae; genus Paronellides; species Paronellides praefectus. The sequence goes on from JAITYZ010002381.1 coordinate 18,362, forward strand.
TATAAATGGATGAAGGGTTTAGCAAAGAGTGTTGGAAAAACACGGTTTGACTTGAAGATAATTAGAAAAAGCATTCACTCACTTCGTCCAATATCCATAAATTATGGTTCCTTAGGAACCATGCGGCTGGAGACCATGAAAGGGTACCTCTACTCACAACTGACAGATACTTGCGATATGTGTATTATGTTGAACGGGCCTGATTTCTCACTATAGATAAACAAAAGCAACACGTTAGATTAAGTTAAGTTGTTGATAAGATACGATTTGAATGCTATATATATATTGCACATTGAATTATAAGGCAAATAATAAACATAATGAATTCTATTGTTTG
>JAITYZ010002382.1:0-12430 GCA_027744595.1 Paronellides praefectus
ATTCAATCGAGGAGAATTTAATCTTTCGTTTGGTATGCCTATTGAAAAATATCATTCAGTAAATCCGCTGTTATCGCGACACAAAGTCGCGAAAGGCATTTTGGAAATATCTACGTATTTTGTTTTTTTTCGTAGACTACTTTTTGTAATACAAATTTTTTAAGACAATTTCCTGTAATAAGTCCATATTATAAAAAAATGAAGCTATCTCTCAAAGAGTTCGTTATAAAGAGGATATAAGTAATGACTTAGGTGCAATTTCACCTTGATCCTTCTTCCTCCCCCTCTCTACCAAAAAAGATAATACTTTGGTACATGTGTACCTTTTGCAATTACCTGTGTGGCAGCTGGGGAATCATTCAAATCTTATTTTTATTTTCTAAAAAGAGAATTAGTTTTAGTCTACCAACAAAACTAATATTTTTTTCCGTTCAAACAAAAAAATTTATTAAGTAAATTGAAACAATACAAGACATCCTTGCTTTACTTTTATTGTGATTGACGGTGGCTATATCACTTTTGCATTTATTTTATGTATTTTTATAGTAGCGCCTTTTTAAATAGCTTTGGTTTGTTGGGTTAGGTCCTGGCTTGCTGCTGACATGACTGACATTTAATACCTGAATTATCTGCACTCTTGTGGAAAAACTAGCACACAATCACACCAAAATGTAGTACCAATTAAATTTATAAATACACTCACTGTATTAAATACAGTGCATTAAATACATTCTTTATATACTTTGTTACCTTTCCACATTTCAAGACTTTTAACAAAACCTACAGCATGTCAACTTTAAATTTAATCATGTTGCTAAATCCGACCTTTGCCAGTGCTCAGACCAACCAAGTAAACTAGCACAAATTATCGTTATTATCATCATCATCAACTGGTTTTGTTAACAAAAGGCAATTTTTATTTTATTTTGAAAAAAATAGTCATTTGCTCTCAAAAAATAATATATATATAAACTGTGCTGTTTAACAAACATTTTACCTAAATTGTAAATATATGGCATGTGGAAAAATATATACTAAACGTATAAACGTAAGACTTTTAAAAATTTTTTTCAACGTAAGTATTTATTTTTTTAAAAAGGAAATGGTAAAATTCTGGGGGAAAATACATTTTTTCCCATGGTGCAAGTCCCCATTTTTCCTGTGAGTGTGTCTCAACTCACATCATGCATATTTTTTTTAAAAGTTGCATGAGAATAGCTCAGCAATATCATCATCATCATCATGAAACCTCTCTCTCCTTGTCAGCTAATAATGTTTTCATGAGACGTTATCAGTTAAGCTGATCATCATCACTGGTTTTTTACAGGGTAGCAAAATGTACAAAAAAGTTATACTAATGCTCTATGCTGACGATCATGATTCCATTTTTATAACCTTTATAGTCAAAAGTCACATTAGGCAGGATTCTTATGATGATGATGATGATGATAATTCATTCCGGTTTATATAAAAATTCCTCCTGCCTCAACAACAACAACAGCAGCAGCAGAAGCAGCAGTAGACAGACATCCATGTCCAATTGCAATCCATGCAATGGAAGAGCAGTAGTAGTAGTAGCCCAGCCTTATTATTATTTTATATCAACCTTGCCCAAGCATGCAAGCATGCATATTTTAAAACATTTCATTACATTCACAGCACATACATTACACAGAGAGAGAAAACTAGACAAGAAAAAATGATTTTTATACAAAAAATATTATTTATCCTCCTCAGCAGCACCAAGCAGCGGAGTGTCAGTTACAGTCTTTTTCCTCCATGTGTACATAACATGCACACTCAACATGTGGCTATTCGTTCACAAAAATTAAAAGTGGTAGACAGGAAATAGGTTTTGTAACTGCTGCTTACATTGTTGTTCTGCAACAAGCCAGCTTCCTTCTCCTGCCACAACTCGCAACCCCTCGATATTTTTTATTGTTTTTATTTAAAAAATAGTTACACAGGTACACAGCAGCTCAGTGGATTAAGTACCACCACATCGCCATCCTCATGCATAATATCATATCTTAATATACAAGTAAAATAGGAGCGCAGTAGTAGTGTGCTGGTTGCACTGCTTGCGCCCTGTCTACTATATCTCGTCTCGTCATAGTCGTTGGAGTTGAAAAGACAAGCAGAAAAAATACTGAGCTTTGGTTTTGGTTGCTGCTGGTTTGATAACTTGACTAGTAAATCAAGCTTCTTTTTGGAGTATAAAGCGTTATGGATTGTGAAATGAAAAGCAAAAGTTATTGTGAATCTTTACTGGTTTCATACCAAAAGGTATACAACCTGATAACGATGATGATGTAGTCAAGTGAGTAGTAAAGTACACTCTTAACATGGAAATATTATTGCAGTTTTAGTGTAAAGATGAGATTACAAGAATCATATATGCAATTCCATACAATAATAATATAATAATACACTGTCCAAAAAACAGCTTGTAACGCTCTATTACTCCTCTGCGTATACACTGCATTCATGCTAAATGCTAAATAGAATGATTTGATGTGTGAGATGAGATGATGTAGTAAAAGGTTTTATCATTATCATAAGAATTTTTTTTTATTATTATTATTTTCCATCAAAGGCTTAATAGTTCCGCTGCTTGCTGCTACTGCTTCTTCGTGCAGTGATGCATCATGTCATGCTGATGATGCTGCTGATGATGCTGCTGTTGTAGAAAAAAATGCAACAATAGTAAACAATGCTTATATTTTCAGATCCCAGTATATGAACAGCCATCCAAATAAAAAAAGAGAAAATGAGCAAATGAGTCACTACCATTTTTTCCAACTGATGAAGTATGGCTGGGATGAGCAGTAGCAAGTAGAAAAAATGCATTTAAGACATATACGGACAACTAATAATAATAATAATAATAGTCAAAAGCTAACGCAAGCTACCAGTATTTACTTTTATTGAGCTACCGTCTAAAAAAAGTGCGTGCGTCTATAAATGTATGGCTGAGTGTGTGTGAGAAGTCGAGACAAAGTGTGTGCATTTTATCACCTTTGCTGCGAACAATAAATATTTTTTAAAGGACCCCGTCAACAGCAGCAGCAAAACCATTTTTTCACAACTTCCTTTTAGCAAGACAGACGGAGAGAGAGAGAGACTTGGCAAAAAGCAACGTCTCCCTCTCTCACGACACGACCAAAAAGGATATATATTTTTTTGCAATTGATAATTGAAAGATGAAAAATATGCATCTTATAAGGAGTTTGGCAAATATGTGATGAGATGTGATGATGGGGATGAGATGGGATGCATAAAAAAATGAAATGGCATTCCTCGTTGAAAGTTTTACAACTGTTGACTTACTGAATGACTGAACCAAAGACCCACAGGGGGAATTAAAATGAGCAATGCAAATATAATCATTCTTATCATCATCATCATGATAACTTGCATACTACTTGACTCTTCACTTTTCAAAGTGAGCAATGTAATGTATCTCTTTTCTGCTGGCGTCTTTCAAAAGCGCCCATCTTACGTGAACCTTTATAAAAGACTTATGCATACAGTCCATTAAAGAAAGGATCAAAAGAAGATGAAAATGAAATAACAAATAAATATATATTATGTCTATATAAAAATGTACTAATGACTTGCGATATAAAAGTCATTTGAAAAACATTTGAGCCTCTCTCTCTCTCTTTTGGTTAAGCCAGGTGAATAGCGAAGAAAGGAATATTGCCACATTAAATTGCATTTACTGCACCACTTCTCTGACTCTCTCAATCAGCATCAAAGGTTCAATAAAAAAAAGGAAAAAAAAAATATTATTTCTTTTCTTCGTCTTTTTTCTTCGCTTATATTTTTTTTATACAAATTTTCGTCAATTTGTTACGCAGCCAGGTCTCTGAGTACTTGAGTAGAAAAAAAACGAGAAAACATAATAATAAAATGGCATCATTCAATAAAAAACGTGTCTTTAAGAAAATGTTTAAGAAAGATTTTTTATTTTGTGATTAGGTACATACTATACTGTAGTAGGTATCTGTAATTGTTGTTGTTATTTGATTATTATTACGCAGCTGTGCAAATCACTATTTTCTTCACAGTCAAAAAAGCGAAAATGGAAAGAGAGGTTTTTTTTCCTTTTCATCGCCAACTTTTCTATTTCTCATTCTCATCATTAGCCTATCAGACATCTTGCTTGAGATTGTTATTATTCTTCTTATCAATTCGTAAAATCTATTTTTTTAGCCCAACAACTGGAGTATCCGTATTTTTTTTAAGCTGATGATGATCAGCATAATGAATGGATATACTTTTTATTATTGTGGTCGCTGATGCGGTAGTAGTAGTAGTAGTAGTAATACCAATTGTATGAGTGGAACTTGCGGTTGAAATATATATTTTTTTCAAATCATTTTACTTTTTTCACTATTTTATTTTTTGCCTTATCCCCTTTCCTTTTCTTCTTTTAAGACTGCGCTCCACACACTCTACAACAGACAAAAAATGAAATTGTATGCTTAAGTGCCTATCTAATGATGACGCAATCATAATTTACTACTATGTTTAGCATGGATTTATTCGACTATTACCTTTTTTATAGCAAACACATTATTATTACAACTGTAGCAGCACACACAATAATAATAATAATAATATTATTATTATCATCAGCAAAAGGAAGAACAATAAAAGTAGCTTTAGTTTCAGTCTGGCGGTGTGGCGTCTTTGTTGAGTAGCAGCGAAGAAAAAAAATACATATTATTCAAGCATCCGTAAAAAAATGCCACGTGTAAAAGAAGCCACATAGTCGGTCAGAAAAAGAGACACAAAAGTTGCATGGAATGGAGTTCCGTCCGCATCAAGTCAGGATTAATATCAAATTCCCACATGAAAAGAAGGAGTACATCCACTTGAACAAGAAGAAAAAAATATCATCTTCTTAGTCACCATTTTTTTTGTAATCCAACACATTCATTCTTCTTCAAACTACCTTACAATTATTATTGTGTGGAGATAAAAAATATATATTTTTGGTGGGCACTTGAACTTGAACCAAGAAAAAAAACTGTTGAAAAAAAATCGACAAAAACGTTTCATTCGTCATTCTTCCTCTTGGTCACGACTCGACTCGTCATCATTAACAGACGCTATTCGTCACAAAGCTCATTTCATTCTCTCTCACAGCTTGGAAATGTATACATACAGGCATGTATACAACGTGTAGGTAGATTCGTCTGGAGAATGAGACATTGAAAATAAAAGTCACTGCTTCCCAACCAAACAAACATTTTTTGTTTGTATTCTTTTTTTCTTTGCCTGGAGCTATCCAGCCAGAGAAAACGCAGTCCAGTACGCATAACAAAATGCAAGAATAATACTTGCATAATGAAGATGACCACAGAGATATGCAGTTGTATGGATGTCTTTGAATAGAAAACTGGTGTGGTTGTGGGGAATGCGTAAAAGGTAAAAATGGAATATACAACAATCCGCCTCAAGCAACATTTTCCTGACTCTTTTTTTAAGATGACGTTGTTACCTCCTTTCTTTTTGTCTGCTCTCGTCTCGCTCCCATCGACAAAACACAAGAATCTACTACTTTTTTTTAAGAACGAAGAAAATAACCGATCTGTCCATCTTATTGCATTGCAATCATTTCATTTGGTGAATCATCATCATCATGATCGTTAGACCCACACACTTGTTTGCAGAGACACAAATACCCATGCATAAAAAATGAGGCAGATGCATTCCACTCCTCTGCAGCCTTTTATCCTCCTTTCTTCTTTTTTTGGATTCTGATCCTTATTATTACAAGTACAATGTTTAAATATAACATGGATATATGCATATAAAATATATATTAAATGCATTCAATACAATCAAGAAAATAGGGGATGAACCAAGTATGTATGTGTAACGAAGTTGAAGGAAAGGACGACCAACTGACCAAAAAAATGTTGGTATTGAAATTCGAAATGAGGAGAAGTGTTGGTGGTGGAGTAGTGAAGACTCATCTTGATGGCTTGCATACCAAACATATAAGCGCCTGCTCAGTGCTCACCTTCACTTGTTCACAATGTGAGGCATCTTCACTTTCGTACAAATGCTCGAAAAAAGGAATGCATTACAACAATGGATATATACATAATATGTATACCTATATAGCTTATATCTGTGAGTGTGCATCACAGCGTATCCCTGACAGACTGACGAACAAATGCATAATAATAGCATGAAGTTCAAGCAGAGCAGGTTGTCGTATTTCCACTGTCCAATAATAGGTATGTACATTGTACACAGGTAAGCGTGTGTGTTTAATGCTATAATACAACAAATGGTCATCATCCGTTTTCTATCTAACGACCAAGTAATAAGATGGATCTAGGATTTAACTTTATTTTTTTCTGTGTTCTCAATTCTCTCAATCTTCACTCAACTCCGCAAAAGTAAAATAAAAACGAGATCTTTATATATATTTTTTATTGCATCTACCTAGATATTACCTATATTGTTTGATTTGATCATGGCATGTGTGTTTCTTATGGGTTTATTTTAAAACTTCAATGTTAAATAGTTTTGATCCAAAACCTTGTTTGCTTTTTTTGTTCTGTTATCTAAATAACATTTTTTAAAGTAAATAAATAAAACACTTGTAAGTTAAATGGCCCGTGATCTATGGACCTTCTTCTTCTTTTCATTCTCTGTGCACAAGACACACAAAGAAAGTCGCCTTTGTCCGTCTCAAGTGTGTGTGCGCGTTTGTTCATTCTACTGCGACGTTATTTATGTCATCCTTTTTTTACGTTAATACATATTACTCACTTAATACTCTTCTCTCTCTCTCTCTCCAAAAGATAAAGTGAAGAGATATAGGACGGCGACGACCAACAAGTCAGGTCATAGCAGCGAAAAATAAAGAGACGTCGTCTTTCGTAAGGTTATAAAAATAGTGGATTATTATTATTAAATGGAATAATAAATTGTATTTTTATTCTTGTTGGTGTCTCTTTCTACAGACGTTCTGCTGGTTTTGAGTCTCACATTAATCATCTGAGGATATGAGATGGCACGGATCAATGATTCAAACCATTTGTGTGGCATCCCATATATCATATTCATATATGCACTTGGTACACTACTTGGCACAAAGTAAACCAACGCCTACAACAACAAACAAGCAGACAACTGCATGAGCTGCAAACGCTTATTATTATAGTGTTCAGTTAGTAGTTCATAAAAATAGACAGACAAACACACACACATATATCAAGTGGATGTACTTTTTTGTATGATGAATATGTGCAGTAACAAAGTAGTTAAGGGGTTATATCATCAATCTTGTTAAAAGCTTATAAATAGCATCATAAATACACACAACAATATATTTTGCTGCTATGCTCCATGCATTTCATTTCGTTGCGAGGACGACTATTAAATTTACTGAAAGGGTTGAAGCTGCTATGCCTATGCTGCTTTTCATGAATAAAAATGCTGATGCATGGGCTGGACTGTGAAAAACGAACCTCCATGGTTCCGGTGGCCGTGATGACCATGAGTCATGTAGTATTCTTCTAACTAGGCAAAGTAAACATAATCTACCATTTGCCATTGGATAAAGCACATATTGGAGAGTAGTATCAAGTACTATCATCATACAGTCATTCGGCAAGCATGTGAGATCGTGTTGAGTAATAATGATTTGAGTTCATAATGTCATCTCGTCATGTCAAGTCTGACTCAAAACTGCTGTTTCAATCCTTGTCTTATGTTTTTGCCATGCCATATGCCACTCACTTAAATGTTTTACCTTTTTTATAAAAGCTATAAGCTACATACGTGTATTAAACTTTAATCTAATATATTGCAAAATTGACGTTCACGATTATTACATGCAAATTTCCACGTAGGATTAATTTATCATCATGAAAAAAATATTTATTATAATTTTTTTAATTTGATGAACCAACATATCCAGCAAACGTTATATACGCAGATAGGTGTGTAATGTGTAGATTTTTTTTACAAAGTGGTAAAGTAGATTTAGATGAGTTGAGTGCACCAGTTCAATCAGAGACGTGCCAATCATCACCCATCACGCATCACCATAAATATTCCAATTCCGTATAAATTGGCTGATAAAGAAAAAAAATTGTTGAAAGGGAAAAATGAGGATGATGATGACGACAATTCAATGAGAAAACCATCAAATGCATTTTGCCCACCACTTATTGCTTTCTACTTTGTGCTCGCATACAAAAAACAATACAAGGACATTAGAGAGATACGTAGAATGGATGGGAATAAAAGTAAAAGGGCATTCAACCACCGTCATCCCATCGACATTATAAAACATTACATGACAGTTATAGCGATCCGCATCTCTCTACTAGTAAACCAAATGCATTTTATATTCCACCCAGTAATTACTTAATCATGTCAACTTGTCAATTAACGGGCATACGTATGGAGAACACGTTTAGTGCTGCTCACATAAGCAATCATTAAACAACCTTCGTCTCTTCTTTGAATTCTTCGTAAAACACATTCGCTTCGCTCCTTTCTTAGCATCCTCCAACTATTTTTTTTAAACAGCCAAACACGGACAAAAACGGACAAGATGCACATTTGTACATAATGCATTTATAATATTTTATATGCCATGCCCATCACCTATCATCATCATCATCCTCTTTTTACATCTCATCTTCATTTTCATGTCATGCATGTACATCTAGCAAATATATCAGTTGAAAAGATCTAGAACATCAAACAGCACTACTACTACTACACAGATAGATGGCACAATGCTGATATGATTATATGACGAGAGGATTTAAAGGGAGAGAAAGATGTGACATAATAAATGGGTGGTGGTGATGGTTGTTACAGTGGTTCTTTCAAAAAAGGCGGAAATTTATTATGAGGCAGGTAATTACCATCATATTCATCCTGACAAGATGAGACACACACAAAATGTTTTTCTCTCCTTTTTTTACTTTGTTACATTTTTTTTTAAATGGCTGAAAAATTTTATACAGCGCACGTTGCCTTGTTGTTCAAAGTCCAAAAAACTGACTAGATGAGATCAAGTTGCTCTCCAGCAGCAGCAGCAGCAACATGAGCAATGCAAACAGATTGTAATGAAGTAGGTGTACTTTGGTACGTGACTACTTAAAAAAGTGATGTCAAATCAAGAACAAAATCCCAATCGGGTTATTGCCAAGTTGTTTGTAAGCAAAAGTAATTTAGCAGAGTATAAAGACAAGTGGGGTATTGCTGGCAAAAAGAGGAGAAACAACACATTACAAACTTACATATAAGTTAAGTACCAGAAAAAAAGAGAACAAACAAGAGGAACACGTTTAAAAAGAATTAATTATTATGACCATTGTTATTGTTGTTGTTGCTGCTAGATTTTTTAGCTTGTTAAGTTATGTAAGTAAAACTCGGTAGCATTTGAAGCGAGAGAGAGAGTACTGCCAACAAACAAACAAAGAAAAAAAAACTATAATTCATTCGAAAGAAACGTCAAGCCAAGTGAGCCTTAAAAAAGTATTTGTAGCCGAGGCTGATAATAAAAGTCCATTATAAAAATTCCATCCGGTAGCTACACACAGAAGCACTACCAAAATGGTCATCATCAGCATCTCATCACCACATACACATGAATGAATCATGGTTTAATGCCTACAAAAATATAAATATTTTATATCCCCTTTGAATAATGCCTGAATGTAAACGCATCTCTGCTGGGAATCTACCAAATATGGCGCTATTTTGTGTATTTTCCCTTCACTAAACTCAAATCATTATCATTATTTTTATTATTATATTTATTATTACATTAGTCCGTCTTGTGTAAAAAAAATACACACACACACACACATGGCTTATCATATCAAAGAGTCACATCACATCCCGTGATGATGCTATGCTTAAACTTGGTAACTCGCCTGGTGAGAAAAAAATACCAAGTCTGAACATGTGCGTTTTTTGTGTCTAAGGCAATTAGATTGATTGCCATTATTCACACCACCTGACACTTCAGCAAATAAATTATTGATGATATTGTGTTGCATACACAATATGTGTCCATAATATATGAAATACAGAGATGATGAGACTACAAAAAATAAATAAATCAAAATACACAAAAATAATTATATTAGTTATCTCCATCATCCGAAAAAGGATATGCATAAATCTTCACCCTGTCTATATATGAATCCCTCTACTTACAATACATATATATATTATTCTTTCTTCTTGCATCAAAATAATATAGCAATGTAGTACAAACACACATGCCCAATTTAATAATAAAAATATTCATCCGTCCACACATATTTCCTTGTTGGTGGTACTCTGGGGTCGATGATACCTATAATATTTATGTACATAGATCCCAATGGGGGGAAAAAGATGTATGGCAGATTTCCCTAAACGCTGACACAGAAGAAAGGGATGAAAACTGATCTGATAAAGGAAGGGAATGCTAATATGTCTATGCAAATCTTTAACAAATGTTTAAGAAAATATTTTAGAATCATAGATATCCCATTTCTTCAACCCTTTCCTCACTCTTTCACACAAGTCATAACGCAAAACTTTTTATTTCCATTTCATTTTTTTTCTCCTTGAAAAGTCTATTGTATGGCTTGTGACTATAGTATTCTCTGTGTATTTTAAAAATACAATCAATTTTGAAATGAAATTGATTGTGATTACATTCCCCCTGGCAGATTTATGCATTTCACTCACACAAGTTAGTAGTAAGAGTTATAACGTTAACGTTGTGTATGTAGATACATAAATGGCGTTAGTGCCACCGACACCACCATACAAAAAAATATCCAATACTTTTACTATTATTATTATTACCTGTATGGGTGGTGGTGGTGCTTGGATGGATAGATAGACGACAGTATAACTTATGCAAAGCAAAAGTAGACATATGATCTTTCACTGCGCATCACACACAAGAAGTTATGTGACTTTTTATTTGTGATTTTTACGATTACGATTACACTGGCAATGAGAGATGAGCATCTCCCCTTTATTCTCATCAACATAAAAAACTAGCTAATGTATGTATAAGGATGAAAGGCACAATATTATCATTTGGTGGTGTGGTGTGGTGCGGTGGTAGTGCCTGCATTTCAGTTTCAGGTACCGCACAGCCAACGGCAAAAAAATATATTATGCACCGGCAATATACATAGAAGAAGAATATAGCGTGATGTAAGACTATAGCTGGATGAACAGGAAAAAAATATATATAAAAAGCTGTTGATAGAGAGAACGGAAGAAGTGATTTTTTTAAAGATACGCTGGCAAAATGGATGATGATCATGATAATTGTAATTTGTAATACGGTCCTCTTTTTTTCCTTTAGTGCAATAATGCCTTACTATTGCGTTTATTTACGGTTACTACAATTTACTCTCTGTAGAAAATAAGTGCAAGTGGTGGTGGGGGTAGTAGTACTGCTATATATAAAAGAGTGTGGTGATGGAAGAATAAAAAAACCATAATGCTGACATCATGACAAGCGATTGATGTCAAGGATGATGATGATAATAACATGACGATGATGCTTTTGGAGAGAGAGAGAGAGATGCTATTCCGTTCCATCTCGGCTATTCACTCACGACGACGACGATATCAAATCAAAAGGATAGCTGTTTTTTTCTATTTCTTTTCTTTCTCAAGTCGGTAGTGAGTGATGTGGAATGGGATGGATGGATGTAGTATTTCCTGTGTATCGGCTAACTTGATGATGATGAGGAGATTCAGAGAAAAGTCTGTGTCTAAAAGGCATACATGTCACCACACAACAAAATAACAATGACTATGACTCTCCACCACCGCCGCACCGCACTTTCCAATGAATAAAAAAAAAGAGTAGAAGAAGTCGTGAATTCGTGATTGAACGAGGGAATGAGTGAGCGTTCCCAAAGAAACCAAAAAAATAAAAAAAAATTACCAAGAAAATGAGAAGCTATTGAGTAAGGTGTTAAAAGTGTAGTGTTTTATTTACACGAGTTCCTTTTATCAATGCGTGAGATGTATGCAATCACGCTTTTAGTATTTTGATAAACTACCGTGTGTTCACACAATACCAATGCTCTGGACCAAAAGGAAAAACACAATCTCAAATCTTTAATCCTGAGGCGTATAATAAATAAAAAGGGACGGAAATTGCTTTGAAAAGCCATAAAAGTCATGTCAAGCTCAGTGAGACAAAAATAAACTAAATTCATTTGAGTCCATGACAGTGTCAATATAATGGTCATAAATTGCAATGTATAGTTCACTTATGTAAGTACATATTCAGGTGAACTTGGGATGATTTTTAAGTAAAACTCATATATTGACTCGTTTATACGCCTACAATTATTCTGTTTCTAATATTTTCGATTCCGGTGCATGTAGATCTCTGTGTGAAAGGCGA